>CM065393.1:32950000-33015000 GCA_033060915.1 Euryodendron excelsum | reverse complement strand
TTTGAAAACTTTCGGAATTTCCAAATTTTTAAGGGTTTTTTCTAAAATATTTCATCTATAAGTCCTTAGTCTCCAAATTTGAGTTTTACTCGAATTTATTATTTTTGATCATTTTTTTATTTTCCTAAATCCTGTCTAATTGCTGTCCAATTAGGTTTATGATTAATTTCTCCTATAAATAAAATGTAAGAGCTTTGCCCTAGATAGCTTTTGATTATTCAATAATGGAGATTATTCAGAGATTGATTTCTCCCTCGTATTACTCTGTTTTACTTGGAGTAACAATTCACTTGTTCATGCTTTATCCTTTCATCATAGAGTAATTATTGAAATGCAATAGGGGGACGGACTTCTGCTCTAGAAAAATAATATGGTGAAAGAAAAGACATTGAAACATCCGAGTTAGATCAATAAACTTGCTAGCGGTCTTCAAAATTACGGTGGAATGATTACTCAAGTCAAATTGAAAATAATTACTACAGTTTCTTTCTCAAAGTTTAATTTTCTTGATAATGTGAACATTCAAGTTTTTCTAATTCGCTGAATGGACTGCTGAATTAAAAATCTAGACAAGAGCCTAGACTATTCTCTAGAGTTGACGACAGCGAGTCAGCGGAAATTAGAATGAAACTTCGAGTTGGAGAAAAAAATGCCAGAAGACCAAGGCTTCCAATTATAAAGGGCCAAGACTCTAGACTTTCTTTTGGACCATTAACTGGCAATGATGCTGACAGGTTTGACGATTGGTTGTCCTGGGAATTAAGACTATAATGTGCACCACCGATGGGGAAACAGAGGTTGTGCCGGCCAATATACCATAGAATGAGAAGGATAAACTGTTGTTTGATTGTTCTTTCTTACTTGATGGTTTCTTGGTTCTTCTGTCTTCATATTTCGGATGCTGCAGATGATACACTTACAGTTGGCCAGGTAGTGAGAGACTGGGAATTCTTAGAGTCATCAAACAAGCTCTTTCGGTTGACGTTCTTTAGCGTAGGGACATCCAACTCGCGCTACTTGGGAATTCGTTATACGAATTTCAGCGACTCGGTTTATGGTGAAGATAAGATAAAGGCGGTTTGGCTTGCTAACCGAGTCAGTCCCTTAACAGATAGCTCTGGAAATTTAACCCTCACCCACGATGGGAACCTGGTGCTTTCTGGCAATGATGGCACCTTCATCACTATAAATGCTGAACAGCCGGCTAAGAGTAGTGATAACACTAGTGCAACTCTGCTTGATACGGGGAATTTTGTTTTGAGAGCCGGAACGCGTATCGTGTGGCAAAGTTTTGATCACCCGTCTGATATATGGCTACCAGGAATGAAATTGGGCCTGTTTCACAAGCAGCAAAGGTTTCTCACTTCATACCTTACTCCAAATGTTCCGAGTATTGGGGGCCCTTTTACTTTAGGTGTTGATCCAAACAACAGAAAGGAGCTTGTAATCTGGCGAAGAGGGGTTGTTTACTGGCGCAGTGGGTTGTGGAATGGCTATAATTTTACTTATTTCCCGATTATGACATCAGCTTCTTATTTATCTCCTGAAAGTTTGAGTTTCAGTTACTTTTCGAACGGGAGCCAGAGCTATTTCACTTATATTGACAAATACCATTCCCCTTGTATTGAGATAGACTCATCGGGGATTATTCGCATATTTGAAATGCTTATGCCTCGATACTGGCTGTTGCTGGATTCAAGTGACTGTGATGCTGACCAAGCGGGAGAGAGGTCTAAGGGGTGCGTAGATCCTGAGCCGTCCACCTGCGAGGCTGGTGACAACTTCTATCAGAAAGTTGGAAGCATGGATGAAACATATTCCTTGGACAATTCAAGCCTGGTTATCAGTGATTGCAAGGACATATGCATGAAAAATTGTTCTTGTAATGGTTATGGTACTTCTCCCTATGGTCATGAGACGGGGTGTATATTTTATCAAGGCCAGACAATTGATGATCATGGATATGATACTATTTACGTTCGGAGCACTGTGGTAACAAAAGGTAAGCCTCGAATTGATTCATCTTTTTTACCAATTTGATATGTATTTTCAGCGATACATATATATGTATTATTTTAAACATACATATAATAATAATTATTATTATTTTTTATCACCTACAGAAGATCTAGATATAATGGATTTCTTAAATTTCAAATCTATGATGAAATTTTTTGCAAAGTGAATCCCCTGTGGTGAACATGTACTATGCACATCAGATAACCCAAGATCAAAAAGTGTCTCTGATCTTTGTTTTTCCTTTGTAGATCCATTAGTAATATTTGTGATCTAGTTCGGTTAGAAGCTATGAAGACAAATTCATAATTGACAGTCATGCTCCATAATAATCAATATGGATGAGAAGAACCTACACTACAAAATAAAAATGATATTTAGTAATTGTAAAACATGGTCACTAAAACTGTCTATGCATTGCTAAAACTTTTTTAGTGACGGCTTAACGGGAAAGGAAGGGACACTTTAGTCGGGTTGCTAATAATTTTAGTGACTGCAAAGGAAGTGTTGTGCTAAAAAGTGTTTGAACAATCGAACTTCTAGTTTAGCAATAGTATAATTTGGTCGCAAATAACGTTTTATTAAAAACCTTTAGCTTATTTCCATCGATAATAATCTTATTTAAAAAGATATTTTATTACGTGAAGATTTATTTAATACCCTCTATTTCCTGAAAATATGTAAACGTACATAAAAAAAAAAACTTCCATGAATCCATATACAACTTTCACTAATTCAGTTCCAACTATCTAAAATGTCAATAAAATTTAAAATTTATTTGTGGCCAAGCCAAAACGATGTCGTTGTGGTTAAAATAATTTGTGATTGCAAAATGCTCGACGTAAAAAGTCACTTATTTGTGAAGGCTTTTTATACCGTTGCAAAAAATCCGTTACATTAAAGAATTTTTTTTGCGCTTAAAATGCCTTCACAAAAAATGTCCTATTTGTGATGCCATTTTTTCCGTGCCAAATGCCCGGGCATTTTGCAACAGTGGTATAGGAGAGAGTTGAGTTTGTGCTTCCTTTTTTTGTCGAAGGGGTAGGGGGGAAGATAACTAGCGTTACAGAACAAAAATGTTCTGCATCCAATCTAAAAAATACTCATAGGCAGGGGTGGGTGGGGGGTGCGATGAGGAGAGAATTCTCATTCTTGTATTGATGTTTTCTTAACAAAATCAACAAACAGGAACCCCTAAACTATAAATTATTGGTCTAGACTAAATTTCTTAAAATTTTTAGGTTATAAAAAAATAATCTTTACGCAATCAATTGTCTTTTTTTTATTATTATTAGAATGACTTCAAGTGTGGATACTGCAAAAAAAAATTTCTTATTTATTAATGAGTTGGAATTGAGTTAATAGGGCTTTTAATATTTAATGGGTAATGCTATACAAACAAAAAAAATTTATACAGAATTTATAACTAGAATGAGGTGATTGAATGAAAGCTATTTACTTAAAAACATAATACCCATCATGATGACTCTTATTTACAAAAATACCACTGCGACATCATTTTGGTGAGTTTTCTATATAAGTTTTTTTGGAAGAATAGCATTTTCCATATTTAATAAGTTTATCATGTATTTGTGATCCTAATCTTTCAAAATCGCCTGTCAAATTAAATTTTCTAGGTTCTTGCTCTTTCATGGTTAATATAAATGTTCATTTCGATAATATCACTATGGTTAGTACAAATAAATGTCAATTTTAGTGAGAAAAAGTGTGCTATTGTAGATTTCAAGTAAATAGATTTTAATACAATATGGTCCCCAGCCATTCATATCAAACTCCCTATGGCCCCAGGTTATCCGAGGAAGAGGCGGATGTGGTTGACCATTGGTGGTCCAATAGGTTCCTTCTTTATTCTTATTCCAGTCTCCTTACTATGCTATCTGTGGAGAAGAAATCACAAGTTTGTAGGTACTTCTATTGTCATACTAAGAGATTAGTTTATATAACTTTGATACTCTATGAAGAGAATTTCCCTTTGTACTAAGCAGGAAATAATAGAAGAGTCAAAGATGGGACGAGACGGGGTAAAAAGTTGTTAATGTATGAACTACAAAAAGAAGCAACAATTGTTGATATAATCAACAATGGAAAAAAGGATCATGAGTTGCCATTGTTCACTCTTTCTAGCATAAAAATTGCAACAGATAACTTCTCTGATGCAAACAAGATTGGGCAAGGTGGTTTTGGGCCTGTTTATAAGGTAAAGTATGGTTTTTTTTTTTTTTTTTTTTTCTAGCTTCAAAATCTCTGCGTTGCACATTTTATCTTTCCATAATTGAAGCTGAAAATTTTTTGTCCTACCTAATTTTCATATTCACTGAATCGGAATTCATGAAGTTCCATGAAGATCATGATTACGTAGGAATATTTTTAATACAATTGTGATGTGCTATTTATTTTACACCAGAAAATATATAAATTTCAGGGAATGTTAGTTAATGGGCAAGAAATTGCTGTGAAAAGACTTTCTAGAAGTTCTGAACAAGGGTTGGAGGAGTTCAAGAATGAAGTTACATTGATCTCAAGGCTTCAACATCGTAATCTTGTTAGACTTTTGGGTTGTTGTGCTGCAGAAGACGAGAGGATATTAATATACGAATACTTGCCAAACAAAAGCTTACATTCATTTCTTTTTGGTTTGTTAATGCTTCACTACCTTCAACCAATCTATTGCTAATATGATTTCCTTTTTTGTCCGCAGTGTTATGATTTTCACTAATGTAAGTAGTGCAAATTTTGGGACAGATGTAACAAGACGAGCTTTACTAGACTGGAAAATACGTGCTTGCATCATTGAAGGAATTGCTTTGGGACTTGAATACCTCCACAAACACTCTAGGCTAAGAATCATTCACCGAGATTTGAAAACTAGCAACATTTTATTGGATAGTAACTTGAACTCAAAAATATCTGACTTTGGCACTGCAAGAATCTTTGGAGATAATGAATCTCGTGCAAACACAAATAGAATTGTTGGGACATAGTAAGTAAGATAATTATTTCAATCATGTAGAAATGAAAATTCTATTTTATATACATGTCAAGCACATTATTTGTCTTAACAATATAACTTGATGTTTAATGGAAACAGTGGTTACATGTCTCCTGAGTATGCCTTGGACGGTCTTTTTTCTGTAAAGTCCGATGTTTTCAGTTTTGGGGTCATGATGCTGGAGATCATAAGTGGGAAGAAAAACACAGGTTTCTATCAGCCTGATCGTGCTTTGAACTTGCTAGGATATGTAAGTAACTATAAATTGTTCTATTTATCTATATATTTTCTCGATTTGGTTTTAAGGATTGACCTGTGTAGCATTGTTAATGATCTATTTTAGGCATGGGATTTGTGGGAAGAAGGAAGGGGTTTGGAGATACTGGATGATGCATTAGTTGAAACATGTTCAACAAGTGAGGTAATGCGATACATTCAAGTTGGTTTCCTCTGTGTTCAAGAAAGTGCATCAAATAGACCAACTATTTCAGAAGTTGTGTATATGCTTAGCAATGAAATGATTGCTATGCCTGTTCCTAAGCAACCTGCTTTCTCGGCAGTTGTAAGTGTGAATCATGCCAATACAATTGAAGTTCCAAAGCCTTTCTCTGTAAATGATGTCACAATTTCAGAAGTAGAGGGTCGATGACATTGGTGTTGTAGAGTTGCCTGTTAAACAAAATTATCATTGTGAACCTTGACAGGCATGCTTGCCGTATGTTCTCATGACTTGTCTAAAATACATGTCAAAGATGACATAAATTGAATAAATAATGTTGTAGTTAGTTGTAACTAATTACATACGATGTCATATATGTTAGCTCTATGCACGAGCAGTTTGCTTTGTCAACATGAAATTTGACTCTCTTTTTTGTTTGCCAGAAAATTCATCCACGGCACTAGTTGCAGAGTATCATAAATCAGAGGCATTAGATATGGTTACTTCTTTTTAGACTAGTATTGTATTTCCCATATCAGATGGCTTGACGGGTAATTTTACTAAAGAAGTAGCAATTGAACTACGGAAAAAATAAATACTTCATAGGGTGGACCGCTCAATTCAGTATATGGCCATGCACAAATAACTTATCATATGAAGGAGTGAGGAAATATGGATAATATTTTGGTGGATTCAAGACTATTACCTGGTGGAGGATCTATGGAGGCATCATATGGAATAGGTGGTGAAACCCAATTTTTGAAAATACAAGTTAAGGTCTTTCATTTTGAAATTTTATATGACTTAATTATACCACATCATTCTCGATAAAAATATTTGAATAACCTTTCTATGTTGGAACTTGGGACACGGATTAGAAGAGTTCAAGAATGAGTTTCACACCTTGAAGCAGTGTGGAAAATAGCAGATTCAACAAAAAGTTTTCTTTTCAAGGACAGAGTACTCTGTCTAATTCTCTGTTTACAAATCTAGTCTTTTTCTTCTTGCTTCTGTCTGTAATAGTGTGACAAGATGCTGTTGTAATTGTGTGTAACACAATGGACCACTACAACTTCACTACATGTCAAAGAAATCACAGTTTTGATATTAAATTAATGTGGAAGCAACATTCACATCTAAGGACGTTTTATATCAAGAAATTATGGATGTAAAGCAATTGAGGGATTGAACATTCTGGGTCTTGGTGGGATTGCTATAAATTGAAATTTACATCAAGAAATTATGCTGAACCTTAAGTTGCAAAAACCTAACTTTTGTGTTGATATGTGAACAAAATTTGCAAAGGTGTTTTCATTTTTCGTTTAAGAGTATTGAATTTCCCACATCAAATGGCTCGACAAGTTATTTGATATATATTTGCGCATAGTTGTGTGCATATATATCATGGGAAGTTGCCAAAGGTGTCGTTGCTTCCAGAAATTTTCAAGCATTTAAGTGCAAATGTGCTTTAACATAATCGAAAAACGATAAAACGTCTCTGTTGTTAAAATTATAAATATATGTTTAAATCATACAATGCAGAAGGGGACGTACAAAAAGTTGTGTTCTTGGGCAGCGGAAGAGCTATTCATTGTTGTGTATCCTATCACTGTTTGCTAAATAATCAACGAAACCACTTGAGCTTATTGACTCGAACGTGATTTTATTAAGTAATAGACGCTCAAGTGTTGACAGGAACAAATGAATAAAACCTAATTTACAACTTTTTAATCTAGAAATGATGGCGTAGCACACGAGTCATGCTATCATGAAAGTTTGATTTCAAATGCACAATTACCTTAAAATTTCTTCTGTAACACTACAGTTGGGTCAGCATTTCAGCAAGTGTTAAACTGCGGTGCCGGGTGCCATGGCCTTCTGACCAGATCCCACATAGTCTGCCTGCCAGGTGTCAATGCCGATCTCGTGTGGTTTGCTGAATAATAACCGTTATATAAGATTTCGTTTGGTCCAAGATGTTATATCGATGCAGCAAATGTGGGGTTTGATTTCTCCATGTCCACGGTCTACAATTTGTTATTTTGTTTTCCGTTGGTCAAAGTTGCAGCAAACCTAACCTTTGGCGCGTAACAAATCTTTTTGTCCATACCCCTGGTCAAGTATATCTTAAAGGAGATCATCATCAGAGAGAGAGAGAGAGAGGGAAGTTCTTCATGGTATGGTTTTTAACTTGAGGGCAGTGCAGTTACATAACAGGTTTATCACTTCATGGGTCAGCCCAGAAGTTCACCTATGAGGACTTCTACATAAAAATTGGTAAAGACAGGTAAAAAACGCCTGTATGACACAATTACTGTTAATTATATTGGTTTATGTTCATTTGACAGTTAAATTGAGACCATAGGGGGTTATGCTTTTATTCTTGAGTCACCGGATTCTCTCTCTCTCTCTCTCTCTCTCTCTCTCTCTCTCTTATTTCTCTCTTATTCTCCATCTTTTTCTTTCAACTACCATTGCACGAGTTTATTGCAAAACCAGGGTTGCTTTTAAACTTAATTATTAAGTCCATGTGATTTCAAACTTATCTATCAAACTCGAGGCGGCTGATGTCAGTCATGTTCAGTATACATGCATATTAATATCTTTTTTTTTTCCTTTAGAGTTTGATATAGTTTCATTGATTGCTGGAGCCAGTGGTATACGTCTCCAGAATATGTTGTGCATGGGATTTTTTATTCGACAAGATCAGATGTATATGGCTTTGGAGTGATTATGCTGGAGATCATTAGTGGTAGAAGAAACACAACCTTCTATAAATCAGATTGCTCCTTTAAACTTGCTAGAATATGTAAGTAACTTCTTCATGTCTTAGTTCATCATATAATTTTTGTGCCTGCATTTCATACATAAAATTGTAAAGGCTTGGGAACAATGGAAAGACGGTCTGACACATTGAATTAATGGATACAACCTTGGCTGATTCATGTTCTCCGAGCGAGCTTATGATGTGTGTGCAGAATCTTCAGATTGCTCTCTTATGCGTCCAACTAAATGCAAGAGATAGCCCTACCATGTCGGATGTTGTTTCAATGCTCAGTAATGAAAGAACTAGTTGACCTGCGCCAAAACAACCTGCCTTCTCTACTTATTTAGGCACAAAGGACGATGATTCAATTAGAAGAGAGCAAAGACATTGTTCAAATGATGCAACGTTTTCTCCGGTTGAAGCTCAATAACAGCCACTGACGTCCATAGCAGGACAAATTTTACCGTCTTTTTTGGTCCTTTGAAAAGCTGATGGAGGAAAGGGAAATGTTTATACAAAAACAAGCCTTAAAGAAGGAAAAATGCATACATGTCACATAATGCAATCCATTATACAAATTATCTATACAACAATTTGATCATCTTAATTTCGCTCGCAGGTTTTGAAATATTTAATCAAGTTCTAATATGATGCGTGAAATTGGGCCATCAATATTGTAGGAGAGGGTACTTGAAAATGGCATACATTTTCAGAGGCCATGCATGGGTGTGAACAAAATGCTATTGAACCCCAAGGAACTGTTTGTCATTGTCAAATTGCAATTGAGAGATTGAGCATTCTTAGAGTCTTCAAACATGGTCTTTCAACTAGCGTTGTTTGGAGCTTAAGAGTTGCCCCAGTTGTTAAGGGCCTTCACATCTTGCTTATATGTCAGGATCCAACGAGTGATTGATATCATGACACAAGACAGTGGGACTCCTAAAGTGGAAAATACTAGATTCAATAAAACTTTCTTTTCAAGAACAGATTACCCTATTTTATTCTGAGTTCACATAATTTAATCTTGGTATTCTTGTTGTGTGTAAGGGGTCAACACTGGATCGTGCTTGACTTGAGCTAGAGTTTGTTCTTGGAGAGGTTAGGAAAGGTGTATGGTCAAAAAGGACTCAGAAGTGGTGGAAAAGATGGACTGAGGGCGCGACTGGCTAAGCACAGGGAAGGTGGTAGAATGCTCCTGGAGTGCTTGAGCTTGTAGCTCAGGAATTAGGGTTGTTGTCTCTAGGGTTTTTCCTTGGTTTAGTTGGAGAAGAAGATGAAAATCTCTCTCCTCTTTTCTCCTCATAGCTCATGTACATAATATAAACACACACGAGCATCTTGGTGCCCAAGCACCAAGAAATCGCTCAGCATGCGCCAAGTGACCCAGGGACCACAAGATCCTCCCTGCTTTGTTCTGTCAGGCCAAACGTGGCCACGTGGCACTGTACCATGAGCTCCCCATGGTACTGCACACGTATACACTGGTATATCTCACACCCTAGCCAACCAATCCATGACACGTCCTAATTCCAGTACATAGGGATCACCAGCAACGGTATCTATAAGTGATTCTCCTTTTGATTATTAGGAGAGGACATCACCAGGTGCTGCCACGTGACCTAGTGGTCGTCCCTCTAATATTCTCTTAAGGAGGCTGATTCTCTCTCTCTCTCTTGCCTTTGAGATTAAGGTATTGGAGAGGAATTGTAGTGTGTGCCATGTCCAGTGAGGGCTGATGGACTCTTAGACCTACTCCTCTCGAACTCGGCTTAGGAAGGCCTGATGGTTTTTAGTCCTTATATCGTGGAGGCCCAATTCATCTGTCCCTCTTTGGTAGTGGAAGAAATATACTTTAGAATAGGTCCAATTATGTATGGGCCAAGATGGTGGGCTAGCACTCCAGGGATACCTCTAGGCTACCCTGCAGGGCCATTAGTTAATGGTTGACCAAGGACCCAATTTTGACTATCTACATTTTGCCCCTTGCACGTGGAAGACACATACACCAGGGCTTGTACGTGCAATTCAACCAGCCGAAGGGTCCTCGTCTTTTTCACTCCTACAACCAGTTCCCCATATTTCTCCAAGGACTTTCCCTTCCCATTGGCTAAGAACTCGTCCTTGCTCAAGGAGTCACATTGCCTTTTTGTCTTCTTCATGCAGCGTCTGCTTTATTGCCCTAGTAGTTATATCGTCTTAACGTGGAGTAGTTTCTAACTCTGTCACTTCAAATTTTGAAATTCAAGATAGCTGGACGGAGAGAAAGGCGGTATGTGAGTATGAGAGGGATAGAGAGAGAGAGAGAGAGAGAGACGTAGGTGTAACTACTGATCATACAACCCCAATGCTCTTCTTTTCATTTCTCAACTTCCCTTCTTCTTTGGTTTTACCTTCTTTTCTTGACCGAACCTTGTTGTAACTTAGAACCCCAATCATCATGGTAAGAAAACAAAGAGCCCAAAAATCTGCCATTAATTATGCTGTACCCTTCGGCGAGGACTACGCCTCCAGCGACGAGGTTATTGGCTTCCTACCTTGGGGGGCTATGAGATAAATTTTGGAATGAGGTTATTGGATTCCTTCCCAAAGGCGAAGAACCTCCTAACCTTCTTCTTTTTCGACCAGAGGATTGTCTGGAAGATTACGACATGATCAAGCCAGAGTTTGTCTTTTGGCTTTGGATGGAAAGGGGTGACGTCCCCCACTCTTTCTTTCAGTTTAAATGCATTTCTTCTCCTACCTTTGGCTGGTCGGAGTGGGATAATGACGTCCTGGCTGACGCAAACCTAACGACCTGTCTGAGGACAGTTGGCCTGTATGATTATGTTTGCCTCTCGAGGAACCCTACCATCAGACAACACATCCCCAACTTGGATCTTCTGATCTCTTAGTGGAGCACAGACTCCCACACTTTTACAGCTCTATAGGGGGAGTCGGGGTTTACCGTGCAAGACACTGTGTCACTTATACGCATTCCCCTTATTGGTGATTGTGGCGTCATACTCCACCTCTTATCTATAGATGAGAGGACCACAGTGAAGGAGTTGGAACGAGGGTACTGTGCTACCCAAAATTTTAACTCACTATTTGACGATGACGGGAGGCAGTTGGTCGAACGGGTGCCTACCAACAAATCCACTTATGCTGCGTGGATTTGCTACTTCTTCTGGATTCACTACTTCTTTAGGGACATTCAACTGAAATCCACCTCCTCAAGCGATGTCTTGAAATATTTTGAAGGGCCAGGCTATGGTCAGTCCAACTACTACCCTGCCTTTCTTGCCTTATTTCTTTCAACTTTCATCCTTCCTGGAGCCCTTGTGGATTTTGTTTCATTGTTGGTGTACCCTTTTGCTACTTTGCTATTGAAAGGAAAGAAGATTGCCCTGACCCCCTTATTTTTGGGGAGACTATACCAGCGCTTGGATTAACTAAAGTATGACTTGGAGCACTCAGTGGGTTGGTATGATGTAGGAAGCTATGTCCATACCCAATTCTTTTCAGCATATTTGGCTGAGCGTTTTCTGGGACTGGTTCCTTGCTCCAAGATCCTTTCTGCTGGCATGATTGTGACTATTGTGGATGAGCAGGGTCATGCTGTGTTGACAATAGGAACATCAGAGTTCATGATCCCATTACTTACCCTTTGCAGATGCATCGTTATGAATTCTCTCCTAATGCGAGCCCTCTTTCTGCCGACGTCCATGAATTGCTGGTGATGACTATGCCAGGGCTTCTTTCATTTTTGAACGAGGATAGGAGTGGTGTTATAGTGTACCATCCTGATAGGTTCCTGAGGCAATTTGGGTATGATCAGGGGATACCTCATGCTCCTTCCCCTGACAAGTCAACCTTCAAGGAATGCATGTAGAAGTTTTGGGTGGATGCTCTAGAGTCTAACTTTTCAGGATATCCAGCGACTGATTTCCCTCCACCACAAGCTGTATTAGTGGAGGAACTTGGACTCCTTCTTCTCTTTTTTCTCTGGGGATGCGAATAGTGTAAAGGTTGCTCCCATAAGGAAGGGAGATCCCTCCCTTCATCTGACCACAAAGAAGAACCGAAAGAGGGAAAAGGAATCTCGCAGCCGTTTTGCTCCTCCTAGCCCTGTCCTCCCCAAGGGCTCTAAAGGGCAGGCTTTGAATCCTTTGATTTATCAATTGAAGACGAGCACCCCGAAGGGAACCTTGAAGACCTTTACTCCTAAAAAGGCCTCCTCGTCTTCTGGTGTTTGTCTGTGCAAGCGACACGTGCTTATGTCTTCCTTCACCCCTTTCTCGAAACGCGTGCACAGAGTAAGTGGTGCCTTATGATTTTTAAGCTTTCTTAATGAGCTTGACTAACTACCATTAACTATTTTTCTCCTTGCTTGCTTTATTGTCCAGAGCTCAAGGCTCAAGTAGTATAGGAAGAGTAAATGGTCTTCCTCAAAGAAAAAGAAGGCAACAGGTGAATTTAGTTTTCTCCCTCCCCTCTATTGGATTTCTTTTTTTCTTTTTTTTTGTTTTTTTTTGTGCACTGTAGTGAGCTTACTTTCCTTCCATGAGACAGAGGTGGAGGAACTGAGCAGTGATGTTGACGAGACTCCTAAGGAGGATATAAAGGAGACAAACGAGGAAAGAAACTGAGATGATAGCTTAGAGGGTAGTGGCACTGTGAAGTGGGATGAGAAAGGAGAAGGTAATGAAGAAGAAGAGGATTATGGAACCCCTGTTGGGGAGCGGTATGAGTTTGTTGTAGAGACAGGATTATTGAAGAAAATGTTCTGGTCATGGGAGGGGTGGGCTAACAGATGCTGTGGACTCGTCTAGCTGGCTAGTCTCGAAGAAGGTCTTCTGTCATATCCTTCTTTTACTTCTTCTTCATTTGTTATATTGCTTTTGCTGGGATATGTCTGATTATGTGTTGTGTAAGCACGGTTTTTGTGAAGAGTGCAGTTTCTGTTGTTACGATTTTTGGGGCTCCCCAGAAACCTCTAGTTTCCCCAGAGTCTAGAGTTACTGCTGGAGCGAAAGAAAAGAAAACTGTTGAGTTCTTGGGGTGCCTGATAGACAAAGAACTGCATCCCTTCCTTGAACATATCAAGAGAGCACATCCTGATACTTTTGCTGGCTTCAAGCTCGCTGGGTGCCCAATAGGCGTAATGGTGCTGGAGCAACTAGGGACTTACTTCAGAAGGTTGGACAAAATGAGGGTGTATATAGTTGATGAAGAGTGCCTTAGCAAAGAATTGAGTGAGGCTTCTTATTTTGAGGCATTGAAATTTCCCCTAGATTGGCCAAAGGATCGCTTGAACATCTTTGGCTGTCTAGAGCGACACGAGGAGAACACTATCATGCTCGACTCCTTTGAAGTTCCTCTGAAGGAAGCCATGGCTAGACTGGAGAAGTTGGAAGTCGACTTTCAACAAGGAAGAGCCTGCTGCTTAGGTGTTTATGTGGTTTTATTTTATAATGTTTTGCCTTTGGAGTTTACTTAGTTGTTTTATACTGAACAATATTTCTCTCTCTCTCTCTCTCTCTCTCTCTCTCTCTCTGTCTCTCTCTCTGTCTCTGTCTCTCTATCTCTCTCTTTCTGTCTCTGTAAAGATTGTTTCTAGCTTGAATGAAGTAGGAGTTGAATGGAAGAAACTGTAATTCATTTAAACTTGAAATCAGTTGGCCTATAAGGACTCCATTTCCTTCACATGATCCTCCCCAGAAGGGAGTACTTGTTTCTCCAAGCAAAAGGCACAGAAAAAGAGATAAGATACAAAACATGAACTTATAAGGGCTGGGAACCCACTTGGGTCAGGGGAAGTACTTCTTGAGTAACCTGGTCAGAGCCTTCTGCTTTTCAGGAGTTAGCCCTTTACTTGTGAACACTCACTGGGGAGCTCATTGGTCACTCTAAAAATTAATTCTCTTGGAGCTCTTCTTGTTGGGGTTTAGGATCGTCCTACATGCACTTAGGTGCTGGTTGAGGATTCTCAATGATCTCATCAAGTTCCTCATCACCGTGCACGCAGGCCTTCCCTTCTGTTTTTTTGGGGGGGGGGGGGGGGTGGTGGGTAACACTCATAATAGAGGGCTTTCCCCCCTCGCACCATCATAGAAGGTATATGGTCCTCCCTCCCTGTTAGAACTTAGTGATCTTCTGGGGTGAGTTCTTGGAGGTTCTTGGATCAGATCCTTCCCGTCTTCTCTTTTGAGGGACTTCCTCCTCTTCATCCTTGATATCTTCCCATCTAGGAATCTTGATTCCTTGGGGCTTTGAAGTATGTGGTGTTGCTTTTGTGGATAGTTCTGTGAAGAAAATAGCATCTGAGAGGTATGCTTCACAGGCCTTGAAGGGCCTATCAGAAGCTTCTATGGTGATAGTCTTCTTTTCCCACTTCCCTTTTATACACTGGGGGTAGCTCAAGGGGATCGCAAAATATCTGTGCATCCAGGTGTGCCCCAAGATGACGATAGTTGGTGGAGGGGGTCTCGATGATATGAAACTTTGTCGAGGCCTGGATCTCCCCTACAACCAGATCCACATTAACATAACCTACAGTGGCCTTGCATTCTCCCCCGAACCTAGTGATGTTGATGGACTGCTTCACAATATGCTTCTCGAGGATTCTCGTCATTTCAAATGTCTCGAATGGCATTATATTGATGGAAACTCCACCATTAAGGAAAGCCCATTTGAACTCGACGCTGTTAATTGGAAGCCATGACATACAACGGCCTATTATGCGGGCATGGGTACCTCCGATCATCTTCTGAGAAGAATAAAGCACTGGAGTCCTCCCGGATGGTTCATAGGACAGACCCGTCCATACCCATGCACTCCTCATGATGTTCCTCCGTGATGTTGATGATTGACTTAGTGATCTTCAACCTAGCATTGCTCGAGAGCCCCAGCTGGTCGAAGAACTTTCTAAATTTAGTTGAATTTTGGAGGACTTTTGCTTGCATATTAGTGTTTGGATCATTTACTGGAGGACAATAATATCCAATTTCTTCGAGCTTGTCGTGGTAGGATGCCATACAGACGCTGTATAGCTCCTTTTCATCAAGAAATTTGAGAAACTCCTCACCGACATCGTTGGGGCCACAGTAGGCCACCATGTTAGCATTCTTTCCTTTGTCTTTGTGATTAGGGTAAGGGTTTTTTCTAACGTCATTCCCACGTTTTTTTGAAGCAGAGCTATTTCTCATAGACCTTCTTGTGGACTATCCTCCTGAGACTCCAGCAATCCTTGGTAGAATGTTTACTTCTCACTTTCTTTGTCCTTCTTGAAAGGAAGTGTCTTTACTTCGAACAGGTTGACCTCCCTGTCATTCACCCGTTCCTTGAGAAAGGCCTTAACTTCTGGCACGCTATAAGGCAATGGAGGAGGATCACACCCTTTTTTCTTTCTTCATTTAGAACCTTTCTCCTTTTGCTGCTGCTAGCCATTAGGGGTGGAAGCTGCAGAGAAATTATTTTTGGAGTTCTTCCAGCTACAAGGTCTAGGGATCGTCTTAACGGTAGCACGTAGGTTTCTTGCTGCTTCCAACAAGGCAAAGAAGGTTCGCATGGAGAGGTTCACTAGATAGACTTTGTACTCATTCTGCATGCCTTCAATATAAATCCTTACCAGCTTCTTTTCTTCCACAGGCTTATGGCATTCCATGGCTCTGTCTTAGAAGCATTGGATGAACTCTAGGAGGTCTTCCTTATAGTCTTGGACCTCCTTAATTAGAGAAATGGCTGTGACTGTTCCACAAACTTGGAAGGACTTGGTGTTAAACTTGTTCACCATGTCCTCCCAGGTCAAAACTGACTCAGAAGCCATATTGACATACCAACTATAAGCACGGTTGGTAAGAGACTTTGAAAACTCCCTCAGGCGGAGCTCCATGTTGGAGCCATGAGCCCCTAGGGTTTTGATGAATTGGACAACATGCTCATGGTTATGTCCATTCTTTCCATCAAAACGAAGAAACTTCAGAGGTATGTAGCCCTCTGGGTATAGTAGAGAACAGATGTGAGCCGGATATGGTGGTTGAACGTTGGGATCTGGAAAAGAGGGCAAGGTTTCCTTAGTGCGATCTTGTTGCAAGGTGGCTTGGACATCAACCATTGTGACAAAACGAGCTAGTATGGCCAAGTGAGCTTGCATGTTCTGAATGACTGAAGCAATGGCGGTGGCTGGAGAGAGGTTTGCCACAAGTGGAGCTGGAGTTACAGGAGCCACTAGCCCAAGTGTGGGCTGTAGCAGAAGTTGGAGTAGGGAGTCCCTATTGAACACCAGATATTACAGCTCCAGCAGCTGAGGTTCCAGCAGCATGTGTTACAACTAGATTTTTATGAATACTAGTAGGGTTTCCCACCCCAGAAGCCATGGTGGGGTTTGCAGGAGGAGGCGGTTATGCCACAGCTTACTGGAAAAGAGGGCTATTCACTAGCAACAACATAGCATTGTGCAGCTCCTTCATCATGGTTAAGACCTCTCGTTGTGTATCTTGGACCACCTGGATGGCGTACAAGGTGAAAGTCTCGTCTATTCCAGCACTCTGCTGAGACGGGCTATGGTTCGAAGATCCTTTGGCATGCTCGGTTATCGTCACCCCAGGAATTATTTGCCTCCCACTTCTGGTACTGACCATCCATAGATCCATCTCCCCAGTGAAGTTGCCAAAATGTAGAGGGTCAACACTGGTTCGTGCTTGACCAGAGCTGTAGTTCATTCTTGGAGAGGTTAGGAAAGGTGTACGGTCAGAAGGGACTCAGAAGTGGTGGAGAAGATTGATTGAGGGTGCGACCGACTAAGCACAAGGAAGGTGGCAGAATGCCCCTAGAGTGCTTGAGCTCGCAGCTTTGGAATTAAAGTCGTTGGCTCTAAGGTTTTTTTCTTGGTTCAGCTGGAGAAGAAGATGAAAATCTCTCTCCTCTTTTCTCCTCATAGCTAATGTACATAATATATACACACATTAGCATCTTGGTGCTTAGGCACCAAGAAATTGCTCAGTATGCGCCAAATGACCCAGGGACCACAAGATCCTCCTTACTCTACTCTGCCAGGCCAAACGTGCCCCTGTGGCACCGTACCGCGAGCTTCTAATGGTACTGCACACGTACACAATGATATATCTCACACCCTAGCCAACCAATCCATGACACGTCCTAATCCTAGTATGTGAGGATCACTAGCAACAGTTTTTGTAGGTGATTCTCCTCTTGATTATTAGGAGAGGACTTCACCAAGTGCTGCTACTATAAGCACCCTATTTTTGCCCGCTCAGCAATCTCTGGTCTGACCAGACTCATATTCAAATTGACATAGACATATTTGAGTTCAAATTAACTTTTCAAACTTAATCCAATCAATCAATCGCTTCGCGGGCCCGTTGGGTCCAATAGAGGTAAAATGACTAAAATGCCCTTGTGGCATTGCTCAGTCCAATTCCAGTTAGCATGTCTTCCTAAGGATAGTAAGTCCCTATTTCAACTTCAATTCCAGTTCCAATTTAAATCCAAGTCAATCAAACTCAATTCGGTATGTGTTTCGAGAAAGTTAATCCCTCAAGTGGTAAGACCATCCAATTCGACATGTTTTTCGAGAAAACTCTTCGAAACAGTAAGTCCCTTCAAACTCCTAGACTGGTATGAGACCCCAAGTCCCCAAGATGGTAGAACAGTCCACCTTGGGCGCCTGCTTGCCCGCCAATAAAGAATGTTCGTTATTCGGCACGTCTTTTAAGAAAGTTAATTCCTCAAACGATAAGTCCACTTAGCAGTCTTTGTAATGAACGTGAACCGTCAGAGTGGAGGAAACACTCATAAATATTACAACTGTTAGAGTGGCAGAAACACTCATAAACAGGTCGACATTGGGAATTGCTAACAAACGCCCTATGTCACGGGACCGAATTCGCCTCTTGGCCATGACACGTTTACTAAAAGACGAGATACCTTTGGAAACCAACTTGTCACAGACCGTCAGAGTGATGGAAACACTCAAAATCAATGTCAACACCAGTGTCTGCTAGCCCACTTAGGTGAAAAATGACCAAACTGCCTTTTAGGCCATTTCCGGCGTACTTCTCGAGAAAGTACCTTAGTCCTTAAAATGGTAAGTCCACCGTTCCAAGATTATCCCAAGGATAATCTGGCATGTTCGAATGCCGTCTAGTCAGTTCTGGACCAATTCCGAGACCATTCGGTCAAAATGACTATTTTGCCCCCAGGCATCCGAGTGCCCCGAGAACCACACCGGCTCTGGGTATCAAACCGGTAACCTCTCGAGAATGCTTCTAATAGTGTCCTGGACCATCTAATGCCTTTTTGGACCATTCTGAGTCAGTTTCGGCAAACCAGGTGCAAAATGACCGTTTTGCCCCTAGTGGGCCGATCGTCTTTTCCAACCACACCAGCTCTGGGTATCAAACCAACACTCTCTTGGAACACTCTAGATAGTGTTTCCAACCTTCAAGTCTGCACATGTATCATTCCGAGTCCATTCTGTTGGTTTCCCAGTCTAGTTGATCGTTTTGCCCCTTATAGCCCGGTCGATAATTCTGACATTTTTTTTCAAATCTGTTACTCCTGGGACACTATTTTAGGGGTTTTTGCCCATTTATGGCTTTCTAGACCATTCCCAGCCTTTCGAAACATTCCCAAACTTTTTAGAGTCACTCCTAGTGGAGTCAAGCCAAAAATTGCATGACAGTCACTAGGACAGGCGCCCAAATCTTTTGTCTTGCGTGCCAAAGGTCAAAGATACATTTCATGCCACCTTAAAAGGTCTCCAAAGTGGTTGGCGCCACTACTAAGCCAATATTTGGCCCGACGGCACTCCTAGTGGCACTAGTGTATTTTTTGGCTTGGCTCTACTCCTAGTGGCGCCACTAGGAGTGGTGCCAGTGTATTTTTTAGCCTGACGCCACTACAACAGGTGCTAGGTCGGTTTAAATTGCCTATAAATATAGACCCTTCCCCCTACGTTAAAAGGTTGATAATCTAACTCCAGAAACTCTGTCTCTTGATATACAGACTTCAAACTCTTTTCAAACCCTAGCTCTCTCAGGCCTCTTCAAACCCTAGCCCCCATACACTTTAACCCTAGCATACATACACTCAATACGCGCCTATACGAGCCTCCAAGCTGACCATTGTGTTGGCCCAAAAGGCAGCCCAAGAGGGGGGGGGGTTGAATTAGGTTTTTCGAAGATTTAAAACAATTAAGATGAATTAAAATTAATCTAATCAATCTAACAATGATCAATCTATGTGTAATGCAATGTAATCAGAAGAAGAAAAGAAAATAGAGTAAAAGAAAGAACAAAGAGAGTTACCGAGGTTCAACCACAAACTGTGGTCTACGTCCTCACCCCAAGATCCCTTTGAAGTCTTCTTGCACTATGTAATCTCCAACTACAAATGGGTTGCTGATTGACCAAGTGCTCAGCTCATTATACACAAGAACTTCTACCCATGTTCTTCAGCCAGTAAGTGGTTTTGTCCAAGCTCCACTCAAACTTACAAGAGTTTTTCTTTCTCAAGAGAACTTTCAAACTCTCATTTATAAGTGTATAAAAATCTACAAGTAACTTACAAACTCTCTAATAAGAGTGGATTATACAATCAAAGCTCACAAAGTGAAGCCAAGAAGAATGTCCAGAAATTTCAGGTTGATCAGTCAGTGGATTGTTGTTTTTTGTCTCTCTTCTTGTTATAAATGCAGTTGGAGGCTTGTATATAAACCCCTGTATTGATTTCATCTGTTGGAGGTTGTTAGGGTTCATTTAATTCACGTCCAGTCCTTTATAACGTTAAAAAAAACTAGCAGTTATATCGCAGGGGTCGACTCCATGTTTGTAGAGTCGACTCTTCTGGTTTTGTATTTACCAAATGTTGTCTACTGTCTCCATGAGTCGGCTCTTCATATCAATGAGTCGACTCATTGATCATTCTGTCTTCATGTCATTTTGCTTCTGTATTCATGAGGCGACTCTTCAAATCCATGAGTCGGCTCTTTGCACAGAAATCTTTCTTCTGACTTCATGAGTCTATTCTTTATATTAAAGAGTCAGCTCTTTGATCATTTGGTCTTCAAGCTCTTGCTTCTGTATTCATGAGGCGACTTTTTATTTCCATGAGTCGGCTCTTTGATCATTCTGTCTTTAGGTTTTTGCTTCTGTCTTCATGAGGCAACTCTTCATTTCTACGAGTCGGCTCATTGTCCAAAAATCTACTTTCTGACTTCCAATGATTCAGTTCATCTCAATAATAGTATAAGATCTTCAAGGAATCTTTTCTTTGGGGTATGATGATCAATCAAAACTCTTTAACTCATCAGAGTTAACTTCTATTCAATTTGGATTGAATCAATCATTTGACTTTCAATTCTTCTTGATTTCCAAATTGTCAGAGCTTCATTCAATCAACTTTGAACTCTTTTTCTTTGGTTGCAAAGCTTCCACTTTCATTGTAGAACATTCTTTTTCAATGCCGAGCTTTCTCTATAATGTAGAGCTTCAAAACACTTCTTTGCCGATTTCTTCTCTTTGCCAACAATTCTTCTTTCTTCTTTAAAAAACATGTCAATGAGACTTTTGTAAGCTTGATGAAATCTCTTCATACATCTTATCTTCATTGATTCTTTATATCTCAGAAGAATTCTTCACTTGGATTCCATGTAGAGATCAGACAATTAATGTGAATCTTCTTCTCAAGCAACTTCCAACCACTTAATCTGGAATTGAACTTTTGCACACTTGATAAAGTCTTCTTTTGAGCATTTTCAATCTCTTTAACAATCAATTCATCTTTAACTGATCATTGCACTTTCTGATGAAGTCTTCAATTTTCTTGAATGCAATACAGTCTTCAGTGAGTCTATGCATACTTGATGAAAGCTTTTTTTTGAACACCTTCAATCTCTTCGAATGCAAATCATTTGTTTGAAGTAGAAATAGGCGTCAATCCTTTGTTTGGTTCATTGCATAGCTCTTAGAATTCATTGCTTGATTATGAGCTTGTTGTGCATTCACTTTGATATGTATTAGACTTCAAACTGAATTTTAAGTCCAAAATATAAACTTTACTCATCTGCATACTAAGTAAATGCATTAGTAAAATAACACAAGGTTTAGTTATTATCAAAATCAACATAGGGATTAACCATGAGTCAACACATTGAAGACTCAAGGTGCTGCAATCTCGAAGCTCTCAAACATCAAAGCGAAGTAAGGCCAGTAAAGCAAGCAAATCAAAGACGACACAAGGTTGGTTTTCTATTTACATTTACGCAATTCCCCTCTCTCTCTTCTCTCTCCTAATCCACTTGAGTTTTCTTCTATTTCAATCCTCTATCTTTTTCTCCCCTTTCTTGCATGCTTGAAACAAGGGAATCCTCAATTTATGTGTAGGAAGAATGGTTGAAAGTCACCGTGTCGGGGGCTTTCTTCTAATTTAACCTTAGACCATGTGGGTTTGGACCCCTTGATTATGTAGTGAAGCCTGAACCTTGTATGTTCACGACCCTAATTGCATTGTGCATCTCATACTCATACATCTCTTCAAAATTGTTTTATAAACTTGTTCTCAAAATTTGCATCAAAATCTTTTTCAAAACTTGCATTAAATCTTCTTTTTGCAAACTTGTTTTCAAAATCACAATCCTAGGATGATTCTAACTATTCCATGGTTAGGGTTGTTTTAGGAAAGTGTTACATAAGTTTTAGGTTTAAACCCTAAAATTGTTTTTGTTAAAACTACAATCGTAAGATGATTCTAATCGTTCTATGGTTAGGGTCGCTTTGGGAAAGTGTTATTTTTAATGAGACCAATATGGTCCATATTTTCAAGTCTTTGTTGTTTTCAAAACCACAATCCTAGAATGGTTCTACTCTTCCTATGGTTAGAGTCGTTTTTAGGAAAGTGAGATACTTTTATAGACTTGTAAAAGTCCGGATTCCATTCCCTTTCCAAATCGCTTTTTCAAATCTCTTTTCAAACTTCTTTTTCAACCTACTTTCTAAAAACTCTTTTAAAAAATCTCTTTCCTAAAAACTTTCTTTCCAAAAGTTTTACTTTTTGAAACCTCTATTCAAAACTCCTTTCCAAAAAGCTATATTCAAAATTCTACTTTCTAAAAATATTCTTCAAGTTTCCTTCCTAGAAACTCCCTTCAAAAGATTTACTTTCCAAAATCTCCTTGAAGTCCAAATCAAGCCTTAGATCCCATGGTTAGGAAACCCTAATTTTCTTTCCTAGAAACATGACTTCCAAATTTGCATTAAATCATAGATCTCCAAAAAATCTCTTTTTCATATCGAGTCATAAACTTCAAAATCCAAGCTTTCCAAATTTCATCCTTTCCAATTCCATCTCCAACTTAAGAAACCAAATCCAATCCTCCGTTTTTTGAAACAAAATAAAATCATCTATTTTTGGAAATAGAAATAAAATCTTTCTTAGTTCAATCCTTTCTTAATTCTAGACTTTTGGAAGCACCCCATTTTTGCCCGCTTGGCAATCTTTGATCTGACCAGACTCATACTCAAATTGACATAGACATATTCGAGTTCAAATCAACTTTTCAAAGTCAATTCAATTAATCAATCGTTTCGTGGGCCTAACAGGCCCAATAGAGGCAAATGACCAAAATGCCGTTGTGGCATTGCTTGGTCCAATTCTGGTTGGCTCGTCTTCCCAATGATGGTAAGTCCCTATTTTAAACTTCAATTCCAGTTCTAATTCCAGTCTAAGTCAATCAAACTCAATCCAGCACGCCTTTCGAGAAAGTTGATCTATCAGGCGGTAAGACCATCTAATTAGGCACATTTTTCAAGAAAACTCTTCAGAACTATAAGTTCCTTCAAACCCGTCGATCGGGACAAGACCCCAAGTCCCCAAGATGGTAGAACGGTCCACCTTTGGCGCCTGCTAGCCCGCCAATGAAGAATGTCTATTATTCGACATGTCTTTTAAGAAAGTTGATTTCTTAGATGATAAGTCCACCTAACAGCTTCCCGAGATCAGGTAGTCTCTGAAATGAACGCGAATCGTCAGAGTGGCAAAAACACTCGTAAACAGGTCGATATTAGGAATTGCCAACAAAACCCTTATGTCATGGGACCGAATTCACTTCTTGGCCATGACATGTTTACCAAAGGACGAGATACCTTTGGAAACCAACTTGTCACAGACTGTCAGAGTGATGAAAACACTCAAAACCCAGGTCAATACTAGTGCTTGCTAGCCCACTTCGGTGAAAAATGACCAAACTGCCCCTTAGGCCATTTCCGACACGCTTCTTGAAAAAGTACCTAAGTCCTCATAACAGTAATTCCATCCTTCCAAGATCGTCCTAAAGATGATTCGGCATGTTTAAGTGTCTTCCAACCGGTTTCAGACCAATTTTGAGACCATTCAGTCAAAATGACCATTTTGCCTCTAGGCATTCGAGTACCTCAGGAAACCACATCGGCTCTGGGTATCAAACCGGTAACCTTCCAATAATGCTTCTAATAGTATTCCTGACCTTCTAGTACCTTTTTCGAATCATTTCGAGTCAATTTTGGCAAACTCAGTACAAAATGACCGTTTTGCCCTCCGTAGGCCGATCGCCTTTTCTAACCACACCGGCTCTGGGTGTCCAACCGGCACTCCCTTGGAACATTTTGGATAGTGTTTCCAACCTTCAAGTTTGCTCATGGATTATTTTGAGTCCATTCCGGTGGTTTTCCGGTCTAGTTGACCGTTTTGCCCCTAATAGCTCGGTCGACAAGTTCGACCTTGTTTTTCAAGTTCATTACCCCTGAGACACTATTTCAAGCGTTTCTACTAATTTTCGGCCTCCCGAACCATTCCCGGACCTTCCGGAGCCACTCCTAGTGGAGCCAGGCTAAAAAATGCATGGTAGTCACTAGGACAAGCGCCCAAATCTTCTGCCTTGCGTATTAAGGGTTGAAGATATATTTCTTGCCACCTTAAAAGGTTTCCTAGTGGCGCCAGTGGATTTTTAAGCCTGGCGCTATTGCAACAAGCGCCAGGTCACTCTTTGGTCTATAAATACAGAGCATCTTCCTTGCGTGAAAAAGGTCGGCAATCTAACTCTAGAAACTCTGTCTCTCGATATATAACCCTCGAACTCTCTCCAAACCATAGTTTCTTAGGCTTCTTCAAACCCTAGCCCCTATACACTTTAACCCTAACATATATACACTCAATACACATCTATACGAGCCTCCAAGCTGACTATTGAAGACTCAAGGTGCTGTAATCTCAAAGCTCTCGAATATCAAAGCGAAGTAAAGTAAGTAAAGCAAGCAAACTGAAGAAGAAACAAGGTTGGTTTTCTATTTATGTTTATGCAATTTCCCTCTTCCCTCTTCTCTTTCCTAGCCCACTTGGGTTTTCTTATATTTTAATCCTCTATCTTCCCCCCCCCCCCCCTTTCTTACATGCTTGAAACAAGGGTCTTTCCCATTTATGTGTAAGAAGAATGATTGAAAGTCATTGTGTCGGGGGCTTTCCTCTAATTCAACCTTAGACCATGTGGATTCGGCCCCCTTGATTATGTAGTGAAGCCAAAACCTTGTATGTTCACGACTTTACTTGCATTATGCATATCATACTCGTACATCTCTTCAAAATCGTTTTCTAAACTTGCATAAAAAATCTTTTCCAAAACTTGCGTTAAATCTTATTTTTCCAAACTTGTTTTCAAAATCACAATCCTAAGATGATTCTAGCCATTTCATGATTAAGGTTGTTTTAGAAAAGTGTTACATAAGTTTTTGGGTGTAAACCCTAAAATCAATTTTGTTAAAATCATAATCCTACGGTGATTCTAGCCAGTCAATGCTTAAGATTGTTTTAGGAAAGTGTTATATTTAATGAGACCAATATGGTCCATATTTACGAATCTTTGTTGTTTTCAAAACCACGATCCTAGAATGGTTCTAATCTTCCTATGATTAGAGTCGTTTTAGAAAAGTGAGATATTTTTAGAGACTTGTGAAAGTCCATATTCCATTCCCTTTCCAAATCGCTTTCAAAAATCTCGTTCCTAAAAACTTTTTTCCCAAAAGTTTTTCTTTCCAAAAGTTCTTTTCAAAACTCCTTTCCAAAAATTCTCTTCAAAAATTCATTTTCTAAGAACCTCTTTCCAAAAAGCTCTCTTCAAAGTTCTACTTTCTAAAAACACTCTTCAACTTTCCCTTCTAGAAACTCCCTTCAAAAGATTTACTTTTCAAAATCTCATTTTCTTGGAGTCCAAGTCAAACCCTAGAGCTAATGATTAAGAAACTCTAATTTCCACTTTCCTTTTCCATATCCAATTATAGCTTTCCAAAATTCTTTTTTTTTTTTGCATCAAACTCTTAGGTTTCCTAAACCTCTTTTCATGTCAAATCATATTTTCTAAATCCAAGTTTCATCCTTTCCAATTCCATGTCAAATCTAGTCTTCCAACTTAGAAAACCAAATCCAATCCTTCGTTTTTTGAAACAAAATCAAATCATCTCATTTTGGAAATAGAAATCAAATATTTCTTAATTCAATCCTTTCCTAATTCTAAATTTTCCTAATGTCAAACCTTTTCAAATTTTAAACTTTGCAATATTTCAAAATTTAAACCTTTCCTAATTTCTAAACTTTCTAAATCTTTCTTAAATCAAACTTTCCAAATTCCAAATCTTTCCAAAACCAAAACTTTCCTAATTTCAAAGTTTTCTAAATTCAAAACTTTCTTAAGTTGAAACTTTCTAAATTCAAAACTTTTTTAATTTGAAAACTTTCTAAAATTCAAATCCTTCCTGTCCTAAGTTAAAACTTTCCTAATTTGGCACTTTCCTAAAATGAAACTTTCTTAAGTTTAAACTTTCCAAAATTCTAAAACTTTTCAATGTCCAATCTTTTCTAAACTTTAACTTCTCTAGATCCATTCCAAATCAAATTCTTTTCAAATCAAATCTCTTTTTCAAATCAAACTCCTTTGTAATCTAATCTTTTCAAATTAAAATTTTCAAAAATCTCAAAATGGCTATTTTCAATCGGACTCTTGTTCAAACTATGACTGACCTGATTCCCAAAAAGGGATACGTAGGCAATCCTCATGAGTGTGGTCACAATCCTTTTCAGGTTTCCAATTCCACAACTTTTTTCAAGTATCTAATTCCAAAACCTATTTTCAAATCTCCAATTTCAATTTCTAAAACTTTCTTTCCAATCTCAAATCAAGTCAAGTATTTTCAAATCTATTCTCAAAATCGAATTAAGTCTTTTCAAATCCACTTTCAAAATCAAAATCTTTCCTTGTACTTGCATATCATGCATTATGTCAAACTTCTTTTAAAATGCTTTTCAAAAGAGATAGTATTGGACATATATTAATCAAAGATTTTTAATGAGTGAACCTAGGGTGAATAAATATGTAGGTACCGCAAGGGCGGGGTAGGGTGATGGTTTAGTGCGTCTTCCCTACACGTAATCAACCTCCGAACCTAGATCACTATTTTCAAAGACAAAATGGAGTTATTTTCAAAAAAAGGGCTTAAATACTTTTAAAGGTTGCCAAACAACCTCTTTTCTTAAAAACCCTCTCTTGAGGAAGTTTTCAAAATCTTTTTTAAAAACCATAAGTGTAATGTTCGGATTTGTCTTAGTTTTAGGTGACCTAACTCACCTTAATCAAGTTAGGTAGCGACTGCAAATCTTTTCCAAAAGCCCTTATTCAAAATTAATTTTTAATTCAAACCTAGTTGCACTCGTCCTTCTAGGAAGATGAGTTCTAACGAGAGAGTACTGTGTTTTTCTCACTTGTCTTTTTCGAGTGCAAAAAATCAGGGCACGACAACTTTTCTAATGTCAAACCTTTTCAAATTTCAAACATTTCAATCTTTCTAAATTTAAAACTTTCCTAATTTCTAAACTTTCTAAATCTTTCCTAAATCATACTTTTCAAATTTCAAATCTTTCTTAGATTGAAATCTTTCCAAAATTAAAAATTTCTTAATTTTAATCTTTCTAATTTCAGAACTTTCCTAAGTTCAAACTTTCCAAAATTAAAACTTTCTTAATTTTAATCTTTCTAATTTCAGAACTTTCCTAAGTTCAAACTTTCCAAAATTCAAGTCTTTCTAAATTCAAAACTTTCCTAAAATAAAACTTTCTAAATCCAATACTTTCCTAATTTGGCACTTCTCTAAAATGGAACTTTCTTAAGTTCAAACTTTCCAAAATTCTAAAGCTTTTCAAAGTCTGATCTTTTCTAAACTTTAACTTCTCTAAATCCATTCCAAATCAAATATCTTTTTCAAATCAAACTCTTTTCTAATCTAATCTTTTGAAATCAAACTTTTCAAAAATCTCAAAATGTCTATTTTCAATAGGACTCTTGCCCGAACTACGACTTATCTGATTCCCAAAAAGGGATACGTAGGCAAACCTCATGGGTGTGGTCGTAACTTTTTTCAAGTTTTCAATTTCATAATTATTTTCAAATTTTCAATTCTATAATTTCTTTCAAGTTTCTAATTTCATAACTTTTCTTAAGTCTCCAATTCCATAACTATTTTCAAACTTCAAATTTCATGATCTATTTCAAGTTTCAAATTCCAAAATCTATTTTCGAATCTTTATTTTCAATTTCTAAAACCTACTTTCCGATTTCAAATCAAGTTTTTTTTTTCAAATCTATTTTCAAAATCAAATTAAGTCTTTTCAAATCCACTTTCAAAATCAAAGTCTTTTCTTGCACTTACATATCATGCATCATGTCAAACTTCTTTCAAAATTCTTTTAAAAAATGAATAGTATTGGACATATATTAAACAAAGATTTTGAATGACTGAACCTAGGGTGAATAGACATGTAGGTACCACAAGGGCGGGGTAGAGTGATGGCTTAGTGCATCTTCCCTACACGTAACCAACCTCCGAACTTAGATCACTATTATTAGAGACCAAAATGGTGTTGTTTTCAAAAAGGGCTTACACTTTTTCAGAGGTTGTCAAACAACCTCTTTTCTTAAAAACCCTCTCTTGAGGAGGTTTTCAAAATATTTTTCAAAAACCCTAAGTGTAATCTTTGGATTGTGCTTAGTTTTAGGTGACCTAACTCACCTTAATCAAATTAGGTGGCAACTCCAAATCTTTTTCAAAAGCCCTTATTCAAAATTAATTTCAAATTCAAACCTAGTCGCACTCGTCCTTTTAGGAGGATGAGTTCTAACGAGAGAGTACTGTGTTTTTTTCACTCATCTTTTTCTGAGTGCGAAAAATCGAGGGGCGATAGCTGGCGACTCCACTGGGGAAGCTTAGAGGGTTAGGCCATAATCATGTCTCTTCACCCTCACCCATTTGGAGTCTTTGATTAATTTTTTTTCAATTCTATCCACTTCAAACTTTCAAAATCAAGTTTTTTCAAGTTGTTTTAAAAAAACATGTCATTACTTGCTTTCAATTACATTCAATTATTCAATCTTGCATTAAGTTTTTCATTCAAGGCACTAACTTTTGCATATTTGTTTGTAGGTGAACCTTTGTTCATATTTGTTTCATGTTATGTTAACTGCCATGTATGAATGAATGTATGGAATGGACATGATGGATGGGAGTTATTGGGCTCTTTCCTCTAATTTTCAAAAATCACACACATTGCACGTGCACTTGCATTTTACATATTTGCATTCTCTAACCTGATATGTCACTTTTAGTTAGAAGGGGGAATGGTATATTGGTTGTGGGCAAGATGCTATGTCAGTTTCTTCGCCTATGACCTCCTGATGGTTCCCCTGCTCGGATCACCAACCGATCATGGCACCACCTCGAGGAGTGGGCCTAAGTTTGAAGATCTGGGAACTGAGCCTTCTTAGGACGCATTAGTAAACCCTAAACCTCATGCTCTTAGACACCATGCATAGTCGAACCTCTGCCAGATTTATGACACGCGTATCGATTTCAAAACCATTGAGGAAATGGCGACTGCTTTACTTTCCTCTATATTTGTTTATTCCTATTATTATAATGACTGTATTCTTACTATTATAATGCTTGTCTAACTGCTCAGGCATACATATTTACTTTGCAATAACATTCTCTCTCTCTATACTCTTTGCATCCATGTTTATGCATACAATATTTCATCCCAAGATGAGAGTTGCAAAGTAACTCAAGTCATTGCATTCTCATGCATATGAACAACCCATTGAGAATGACACCAAGGTCACTCTCCCTTGCATTTAATTTACCCAAACCCTAAGGGTTCCCATGTAACCCTAAGGATTCATTGCATGCATTTCAATTCATTCTATAAGAGAGGCCCTACTCCCTCTATGCTTACAAAGATAGGGTTGCCGAGAAGACAAGGGGCAATCAATCAACAAGGTCTCTCAAAGACCTCCTTAATGTCAAACTTGAAGAAGGCAAATTCAAAAACTCAAGAGTAGTTTAGGATTTCTAATGTAAAAGTAGATAGATGGAAGTCTAAAGAAAAATGTTCCCCTTCCCCCTATTAAAATGTATTTCAATTCTTTTGTATCTTAAACCCGAAGTTCAATGTACTTCTTTATTTTTCGTGAATGAATAGATGGATGAATGTATGAATGGATGAAGGTTCCTACTCGACGGTAAGGTATCTGCATATAAGAGCAAACCCCCTATCTCCAAAAGTGAGCAAATACATCATGTCTAGTTTCTCTCTGAAGTAGGGGCACCCCTAGGACATGTATTGCATAAAAAATTTTAAATCAAGGCACTAACTTCTCTTTTGTTTCTTATTTTCTATCCTCCCCATCCTCATCTCTAAGTACCAAGAGAATCGAAGGCAAAAGCAAGACAAGAAGGGGGGTTTTCTATATCATTCATTTATTATTATCATACTGCTCACATGTTTACTTCCATTATGCTTATGCATTCATATTTACTCTAAGGCAAGATTTTCAAGAAACTCAAGGCATTGCATCCTCATGCATTCAATCAACCGTAGAGAGAAAGAAGCAATCCAATCTCATGCTAATGGACCTACCAAAACCCTTAAGGATTCCTCAACCCTAAGGATTCATGACATGCATAGAACCATATCTTAAGAGAGGCTCAAATTTCTCTTTGTCCGTGAAGGCAGGATTGCCTAAATAGGGAATCATCAACCGGCCCTTGCCGAAAGGGTATTGTATTACATAAGGGGCAAAACCCCCACCCCCCAAAATGGACTCAACATCATATCTAGATTCTCTCTAAGAAGGGACCCCCATAGGATATGCATCGCATAGAACCTCCAACTTCACATACTGACTTTATTCTGTTTTTCTTTTTCTTTTTCTAGGTTAAAGAGCATAATTAAATTCATGGAATATCTCTAGCACCCCACCAAATTCAAACTCATGGAAGGATGAGCCTAATTGTTAGAAGAGGACAAACCTACATCAAGGAGCAAGAAGAACTAACTATCCATCTACAAGACGTTACCTCCACACCATGCAGCGGCAATCACCATCCATGTAGAAAAAGGCTTCACCATTTGCAAAGTCCTATCAGACCCGGGCATTGCTACAAAGAATCTCCTAACTTCCAAATGCATGCCAAACACCTCAAAAGATCTATTAATCCGTGCTCCGTTGTTTGGTGATACACCCGGAGAATGAAATACCAAAGAAGTTCACACAGTTTCAAAACCTTGTTAGGGGTTCTCACCAAGAGGTTGACAAGAAAAGAGAGGTTTCTACAAAATTCTTCTATTTTTTTTTTCGTCTTTCTAGTTCTCACATATTTTCTTTAAATAAACATTGCATGTCAGGTAATCATGTTTTTAAATGAAAGTAGGCAATTTCCAATTTATCCCCTTTGTTTCATACTCTTATGGATGATTATTGCTTTTAGGGATTCTTTCTCATTCAGTAATGACTCGACTTGAAGGATGGGATAGCATAGGCAACCCACTCAAAGGGGGTTAAAACCTTCGAGAGACAGAGAGAGAGAGAGAGTGAGAGATAGGAGGAAGGCTGTCTCCATAAAGAGGTGCAGATTTTATTGAAGATGCGATACTTGAGTGATATCCTGGCTAAGTGATGGGCATCCGAGTCCTCAAAATAATGAGAAGACATTGTTCTTGGTCAGCCCACTAGAGTCGTACGTGATTTCTATTCAGATATCGCTAAACCAAGAATCATCCCCCCACATCGGGGTAAGCACAAAGTAGTTGATTTGATAGAATATGTAGGGGCTTACTGGCAGAAACACATCATCTCTAGGAACATTGTCTAAATTTTGTACAAAGGCTTTATGGACTAAGCACAAAGTAGGTGATTTTCAAGAAGATATGGCGTCAAAGGTGTCTCCAGTAAAAAAGATATTGTGTACGTGGTTATCTTCAAAAGAAGATACTATCATCCAAAAGTATAAATGAAAAAGTTGGCATCTCTAAAAGTCAACTTAAGAACAAATTTATTGATGAAAAAATCCTAATCAGAAGGCAGAAAACGGTCTAGAAGAACAAAAGGAGTTGGAAAGAAAGAAGAAAGCAAGGATTGGAAGTTAAATTGCCAAAGGTGATCATTGGTCTTTCAAAACCCCATAAGTAATAATATTTGAGCCTTTATACCCTTTCATTCATAAACCCCTTAATCTAGCCTACGGTACGGTCCAAATTAAAGTCCTCTCTGATAAAAAAAAATTGCTTAGTCCAAATAAGCCTAAACAATAACAAGACAAGTAGGATGAGAAATGAGAACTAGAGAGGAATGCAAAGGCAATCTCATGCTCCAAAGTGTAGTAAGATAGTTTTGGTTTAAACAACTCACTAAAAGAAAATCTTTGAGCCTAAATATCCCTTCGTTTCTTACAACCCCTAAACCCAGCCTGTATTATGGTCCTAAAAGAAGTCTTCTCGGATTAAGGGCCAAGCTGTTTATTGCTCTGCAAAGGGCATGCGAGTTGTCGCTCAAGCCACGGTGGCATTTTGAAAATCTAAGAGAGAAAACCAAGTGAGGTCAGAAAAATCCCAAACAGTAACCCTGTAGAAAGTAGTGATAGGATAGCAAACCAAAAGGTTAAGATCCCTAGAGAATGGTGCAAATGCTATCTTACCACGATGAGAATGGGATAAAGCTAAATGAGGCAGAATCCTGGAAGGGAAACTAAATCCTGAGAGTATGGGCCTTGGGGTAATCCTGGGACATCCTTTGTAAATAGCCTATGTACATGTAGTACTAATGCATCCATGATATGTATAACCTGTATATCCATTAAATTATTGTGTAATTTGTATCTATTCATGTATTCAAAAACAAGTAGGATATGCATTCAATTCAATCCTTATATAAACCTGTGCATTCATCAAAAAGTAAGATGTGCATTCAATTCTATTCTTATATATGCATTCATAAAAAAGTATAAACATGCATTCACCCCTTTACTTGTGCATTTTTAAAATTGGTATAAATAAACTGTTTTTGTACAAAAACTTGCTTTATATCATTCTCTCTTTCTCAAATAAGAAATTGGGAGCAAGGTAAAGCACAAAAAAAAAGCTAAAGCCACCCCATGGCCGAGTAACCTTAGACATCTCCAACACCGGTACGCGCTTTAGAAAGCTCAGACTTCTATAGCGGACAAGAAACAAAATGGGGCAATGGCCCACCCTCGACCTCCCCAATCAACCTTGGACTTCCCCAGAGGAGCAGCGTTTTGCCAAACGGAGTACAGGTTCAAGAAGTATTAGACATCAACCTTGGACATCCCTAGAGGAGTAGTGTTTCTCTAAACGGAGTGCCGGTTCAAGAAGTATCAGACATCAACCTTGGACTTCCCTAGAGGAGCAGCGTTTCGCCAGACGGAGTGCCGGTTCAAGAAGTATCAAACATCAACCTTGGACTTTCCTAGAGGGGCATCGTTTTACCAGACGGAGTGCCGATTCAAGAAGTAGTAGACATCCACCTTGGACTTCCCCAGAAGAGCAACGTTTCACCAAACGGTGTGCTAGCTTAAGAAGTATCAAACATTAACCTTGGATATCCCCAGAGGAGCAGTATTTCGGCAGACGGAGTGTCGGTTCAAGAAGTATTAGAAATCAACCTTGGACTTCCCCAGAGAAAGAGTGTTTCGCTAAACGAAGTGCCGGTTCAAGAAGTATCAAACATCAACCTTGGACTTCCCTAGAGGAGTAACATTTCGCCAGACGGAGTGCCGGTTCAAGAAGTATCAGACATTAATCGTTGATTTCCCCAGAGAAGTATCATCCCGCCAGACGAAATATCGGTTCAAGATAGAAAAGGAGGGGCAGCTGTAGGCTTCCCGTTTTTGCCTACTCAACCATCTCCTCCTTAAAAGCTGGCTCGACAGGAAGGAAGGGGTTAACTGGAGGCCTACTTCCCCTTCTACTTTGACTGGAGGATGCCCTTCTAGTTGATTTGTGACTACCCCCAAAATGACTAGAGCTTCCAACGAAATTTGGACGAGCCCTCTTCCAGACCGGCGACTCCTCTCAGAACCATCATCACTCACGCCAGCCATCCTAAAAGGTAAACCAAGGTAAGAATATCAAAATATGGTATATACAATCAAAAGGACAAGTGGTATAATAATAAAAATAAACTTTCAAAAAGTTTCTTAACTTTTTCCTCCAAAAATTCTTTTCCAAAATAAGTTCCTAAAAGGTTTTCTAACTCTCTCTTCTAAAACTTCATCTTCAAAATCATTTTCAAATCATAAGGTTACTAAGCATTTGCTCCCAAAATCTATTCCAAAAATCAAGGCTTAAAGTCCTTTTCAAAATCGAATCTCAAATTGTTTTCGTCAAAATCTATTTTTTAAACTTTTCTAATTCTCTTCTTCAAAGGATTTTTTCTTCCAATCAAGTCTCAAGATTTTCTAACACTTTTTCAAAATCAATCCTCAAATATTCTCAAAATTTCAATCAAAACTCTTTCCTTCAAAAAATTTCTCTCAAATTCCAAAGTTTTTAAACTCCTCCGTCCAAAATTCTTTTCAAAGTCAAAGTTGAAGTTTTCTAAATCTGAAGTCTATTTTTAAAGAATTTCCCAAAAGTCTTTCTTCCAAAATTTCTTCTAAAATTCTATTTTCCAAAACTACCCTAAGTTTTCTTTTAAAAAGCTTTTTAAAAAAAGACCCTCCGAGTTTCTTGGGGTCTTTTCTGCCAAAAAGGTCCCATTCTTAAAGTTTGATTTAAAAAACGTTTAATCTCAAAATCATTTTTTGGGTTTCTCGAGCTTTATCCTTCAAAAGCTCCATTTTAAAAATATTTCAAAGGTTTTTAAAATTTCTTCCTTAAAAAGTTTGATGAGTTTCCTAAGCTTTTTCCTTTCAAAATACCATTTTCAAAAAATTTGGGTCTTTTAAGTTTTCGCCTCAAAAACTTGTTTTCAAAATTTTAAGTTTTAAAATATTTTCCCTAAAAGTTTTGTTCTAAGTTTCAAAGGTTTTCCAAAATCTTTCTAATATAAATCCAAATTAACTCATTTCCAAAATAAATTTGAAAATCATTTCAAACAATCAACTTCAAACTCCAAAATCATTTCAAAGGCAAGGTTTTTCAAATTCCAAGCTCAAATCTTCAAAATTTCCAAATTTCGTCCCTCTGATTGCCTCGCAGTCAACATGGGATTCTTACTTTATCGTTTTTTGTCTTCAACAAGGAAAGATAAAAAAAGAGAGGCAAGCTGTAAGCACCCCATTTTTGCCTGCTCGGCAATCTCCGGTCCGACTAGACTCATATTCAAATTGACATAGACATATTCGAGTTCAAATCAACATTTTGAACTCAATCCAATCAATCAATCGTTTCGCGGGCCCGCTGGGCCCAATAGAGGCAAAATGACCAAAATGCCCTTGTGGTATTGCTCGGTCCAATTCCAGTTGGCATGTCTTCTTAAAGATAGTAAGTCCCTATTTTAACTTCAATTCTAGTCCAAGTCAATCAAACTCAATTCGGCACGTCTTTCGAGAAAGTTGATCCTTCAAGTGGTAAGACCATCTAATCCAGCATGTTTTCTGAGAAAATTCTTCGGAACAGTAAGTCCCTTCAAACCCGTCGACCGGGACGAGACCTCAAGTCCCCGAGATGGTAGAACGGTCCACCTTTGGCACTTGCTAGCCCACCAATGAAGAATGTCTGTTGTTCGGCACGACTTTCGAGAAAGTTAATTCCTCAGACGATAAGTCCACTTAGCAGTCTCCGAAATGAACGTGAACCATCAGAGTAGCGGAAACACTCGTAAATATCACAACCGTCAGAGTGGCGGAAGCACTCGTAAATAGGTCGACATTGGAAATTGCCAACAAACCCTCTATGTCACGGGACCGAATTCGCCTTTTCGCCATGACACTTTTACCAAAGGATGAGATACATTTGGAACCAACTCGTCATAGACCGTCAAAGTGATGGAAACACTCAAAATCCAGGTTAACATCAGTGCTTGCTAGCCCACTCCGGTGAAACATGACCAAACTGCCTCTTGGGCCATTTTCGGCGTGCTTCTCGAGAAAGTACTTAATTCCTCAGAACGGTAAGTTCACCCTTCGAAGATTGTCCCAAGGACGACTCGACATGTTTGAATGCTTTTCAGTCAGTTTCGGACCAATTCCGAGACCATTCGGTCAAAATAACCATTTTGCCCCTAGGCATCCGAGTGCCCCGGGAACCACACCGACTCTGGGTATTAAACCGGTAACCTCCCGAGAATGCTTCTAATAGTGTTCTCGACCTTCTAATGCCTTTTCGGACCATTCCAAATCAGTTTCGGCAAACCTAGTGTAAAATGATCGTTTTGCCCCTAATGGGCCGATCGCCTTTTCCAACCACACGGGAAATGAGTATCAAACCAGACTCCCTTGGAACACTCTAGATAGTTTTTCCAACCTTCAAGTCCACTTATGGATCATTCCGAGTCCATTTCGTTGGTTTCCCAGTCTAATTGATCGTTTTGCCCCTAATAGCCCGGTCGACAATTCTAACCTTATTTTTCAAGTTCGTTACTCTGGGGACAATATTTTAGGGGTTTCTTCCCATTTTCGGGTTTCCAGACCATTCCCAACCTTTCAAAACATTCCCAGACTTTTCGGAGTCACTTCTAGTATAGTCAAGCAAAAAATTGCATGGTAGTCACTAGGGCAGGCGTCCAAATCTTTTGCCTTGCGTGCCAATGGTCAAAGATACGTTTCTTGCTGCCTTAAAAGGTTTCCAAAGTGGTTGGTGCCACTAGTAGTGGCGTTAGTGTATTTTTTGACCTGGCGCCACTAGGAGAGGCGCCAGTGTATTTTTTAGCTTGGCGCCACTGCAACAGGCGCCAGGTCAGTTTAAGTTGCCTATAAATATAGACCTTTCCCCCTATGTAAAAGGGTCGGCAAACTAACTCCAGAAACTTTGTCTCTCGATATACAGACTTCAAACTCTCTTCAAACCCTAGCCCCTATACACTTTAACCCTAGCATACATACACTCAATACGCGCCTATACGAGCCTCCAAGCCGACCATTGAAGACTCAAGGTACTGCAATCTCGAAGCTCTCAAAGATCAAAGTGAAGTAAAATAAGTAAATCAAAGAAGACAAAAGGTTGGTTTTCTATTTACGTTTACGCAATTCCCCCTACCCTCTTCTCTCTTCTAACCCACTTGAGTTTTCTTCTATTTTAACTCCCTATCTTCTTTCCCCCTTTTTTTTTATGCTTGAAATAAGGGAATCCCCAATTTATGTGTACGAAGAATGGTTGAAAGTCACCGTGTCGGGGGTTTTCTTCTAATTTAACCTTAGACCACGTAGGTTCTGCTCTCTTGATTATGTGGTTGTCGCGCTTAGATTTTTCGCACTCGAGGAATATACACACAAGCGGGAAAAACACTGTACTCTCTCGTTAGAACTCATCCTTTTAGAAGAATGAGTGCAACTAGGTTTGAATGGAAAATTGGTTTAAATAAAGAGCTTTTGAAAAACAATTTGGAGTTGCCACCTAACTTGATTATGGTGAGTTAGGTCACCTAAAAACTAAGCACAATCTGAGAATCACACTTAGAGCTTTTGAAAACTATTTTGAAAATATCTCCTTAAGAGAGGGTTTTTAAGAAAGTAGGTTGTCTGACAACCTTTGAAAAATTTTAAGCCCTTTTTTGAAAATAAACTTCATTTTGGTCTTTCGAAAACAGTGATCTACGGTTTGGAGGTTGGTTACGTGTAGGGAAGACGCACTAAGCCATCATCTTACCCCGCTCTTGCGGTACCTACATGTCTATTTACCCTAAATTCACCTATGAGAGTCTTCAACTGACAAATGTCCAATCCTATCCACTTTAGAAAAGAATGTTTAAAAAGACATGTTGCATGATATGCAAGTGCAAGAAAAGAGAGTTGAAAAATAGATTTGGAAATAGATTGATTTGATTTAAAAAGAAATTTGAAAAGATAGATTTGAAATTGGAAAGTTTTAGAAATTGGAAATAGAGATTTGGAAATAGAAATTTGGAATTGGAAGTTTGAAATAGATCATAGAATTAGAAACTTGAAGAAAATTGTAGAATTGGAGACTTGAAAGAAGTTGTGACCGCACTCGTGAGGGTTGCCTACTATCCTTTTTGAGGAATTAGGTCAGTCGTAGTTCGGACAAGAGTCCGATAGAAAATAGAAGGTTTGATTGGAAAAAAAATTGAATTAGAATTTGGATTTGATTTGAATTTAGAATAGAAGATTGGAATTGGAATTTGGAATTTGGAATTGAAAAGATTAAACTTTGATTTGGGAAAGATAGAAGTTGGAAGAAGGATTTGGACTTGTTTTGGAAAGATTGAGATTTAGGAAACCTAGACTTAAGATGATAGGATTTAGGAAGGACTCGAGGTTTAAGAAAGATTTGACTCGAATGTTGGACTTGGAAGATTATGAAAGATTGGATTTAGGAAGGGTTCGAATTAGGAAAGGTTAATTAGGAAAGTTTCATTTTAGGAAAGTTTCATTTTAGGAAAGGTTCGATTTGGGAAAGTTTTGAAATAGGAAAGTTACATTTTAGGAAAGTTTTGAGCTTAGAAAGTTTTAGATTTGGAAAGATTTAAAGTTTAGGGAAGATTTAAATGTTTAAGTTTTGGAAACCTAAGGTTTAGGAAAGTATGAGATTAGGAAGGAGTGGATTTAAGAAAGGTTTGGAGTTAGAAGGATTAAGATTCATATTTCCTAAAATAAGGGATTGGATTTTGCTTCTAAAAATAGGGGTTTTGATTTTGTTTCAAAAAACGGAGGATATGATCTAGTTTCCTAAATGAGAGATTGGATTTGGTTTCCTAAATGAGAGATTGGATTTGGTATGGATTTGGAAGGATGATGTTTAGAAACCCTAGATTTGGAAGACTATAGTTTTGACATAGAAAAGAGGTTTTTGGAAACTTATGATTTTTGATGTAAAAGAGAAGGTTTTGGAAACCTAGGTTTTGAGGCAAGATTGAAAATCATATCTTTGGGAAGGAAAATTAGAGTTTCCTAATTGTTGGCTCTAGGGCTTGACTTAGACTCTACGGGAAGAGATTTTTGGGAAGGAGATCCTAAAAAGGAATTTTTAGAAAGTGAATTTTGAAAAGAAAGTTTTTCGAAAGGGATTTTGGAAAGTAAAACTTTGAGAGAGTTTTTGGAAAGAGATGTTTTGGAAGGAAATCTTAAAAAGGAGTTTTTGGAAAGTGAATTTTGAAAAGAGAGTTTTTTAGAAAGGAGTTTTGAAAAGAGTTTTTCTAGGAAGGAGACCTAGGGAGCATTTTTAGAAAGTGAATGTTAAAGAGAGCTTTTTTTTGGAAAAGAGTTTTTGAAAAATATATTTTTGGAGGGAGTTTTTGAAAACAATTTTGGAAAGGAGATTAGAGAGAGTTTTTAGAAAGTATATAAAATATCTCACTTTCTTAAAACGATTCTAACCATAAGAAGGTTAGAACCACTTTAGGATAGTGGTTTTGAAAACAATAATTTTGGAAATATGGACCATATTGGTCACTTTAAATGTAACACTTTCCTAAAGTAACCCTAACCATGAAAAGGCTAGAATCACCCTAGGGTTGTGATTTTAAAAACAAGTTTTGAAAAAGAAGATTTTGATGCACGTTTGAAAATGATGTTAATGCAAGTTTCAAAAACGAATTTGAAAAATGAATATTAGAAGAATGTAAGATCATGCTATGCACAATGCAAGTTGGGGTCATAAACATACAAGGTTAAAGGCTTCACCATATAATCAAGGGGGTCGAACCCACGTGGTCTCCGGTTAGACTAAAAGAAAGCCCCCGACACGGTGACCCTCTAATAGCCTAATCCTACACATGGACCGAAAAATCCCTTGTTTTAAGCATGCAAGAAAGGGGGGGAAGAAGATGGGGGAATAAAATTGAAGAAAACCCAGGTGGGTTTAGAGGGAGAAGAGAGAGGGGAAAGATGCCTAAACTTAATAGAGAACCTACCTTGTATCTTCTTTATTTTGCTTTGCTTAGCCCACTTTGCTTTTCTTGCTTCGGTCCTTGCTTCGCTTCAGTCTTCGAGAACTTGTCTTTGTCTTGATCTTCGAGAGCTTCGGATTGCAACACCTCAAGTCTTCAATGGAGGCTTTGAGGCTAGTTTATAAGAGTATAAGAGTGTATGTGAGTGTATAGGAGGCTATGGTTTGGAAAACCTAAAGACAACTAGGGTTTAGGGAGGCTACGAGCTCTGTATATCAAAGAGTAGGGTTTTTAGATTGAGTTTGCGGACCTCTTTCACGCCAGAAGAGGCTCTGTATTTATAGAGAGAAGAATAACCTGGCGCCTGTTGCAGTGGCGCTAGGCCAAAAAATATATTGGCGCCACTCCTAGTGGCGCCAGGCACTTAGGAAAGCTTTTAAGTCGGCAAACAATGTATCTTCAGAAGATTTGGGCACTTGTACTAGTAACTACTATGCAATTTTTAGCCTGGCTTCACTAGGAGTGACTCCGAAAGGTCCGGGAAGAATTTAAGGGATCGGGAATGGCCTGAAAAGCCGAAAGGTACAAGAACACTTAAAACAGTGTCCCGGAGGTAATAGACTTGAAAAATGATAACAGAATGTTGGAAAGGTTGATCGGGCCATTGGGGGTAAAACGATCAACCGAGCCGGAAAGCTGCCGAGACGGACTCAGAATGTCCTAGAAGAAGATTCGAGATTTGGAAACATTATTTAGAATGTTCCCAAAGGCTACAGGTTTGATACCCATAGCCGGTGTGGTCGGAAAAGGCGACCGACCCACCAGGGGCAAAACGGTCATTTTGCACCGGGTTTGCTGGAAATGACTCGGAATGATCCGAAAAGATAATGAAAGGTCGGGAATGCTATAAGAAGCATTCTCGGGAGATTACCGATTTGATACCCAGAGCCGGTGTGGTTCTCGGGGCATTCGGATGCCTAGGGGCAAAATGGTCATCTTGATCGGAAAGTCTTGGAATTGGCCCGAAATTGACTAGAATGCACCTAATCATACCGGATTGCTTTTAAGACAATCTTGGAAAGGTGGACTTATAGTTTTGAGGACTTAGATACTTTCTCGAGAAACGTGTCAGAAATGGCCCTAGGGGCAGTTTGGTTATTTTTCACTAAAGTGGGCTAGCAGGCACCAGTATTGACCTAGGTTTTGAGTGTTTCCGCCACTTTAACGGTGATTCCGTGATACAGGAGTTTGTTGGCAATTCCTTATATCGACCTGTTTACGAGTACTTCCGCTACTCTAACAGTTGCGATGTTTACGAGTACTTCTAGTACTCTAATGGTTCGCGATCATTCCCGAGATTGCCTGATCTTGGGAAGTTGCTAAATGGACTTAGCGCCTGAGGAATTAACTTTCTCGAAAAGCATGCCGAAACTGACATTTCTGCATTGGCGGTCTAGCAGGCGCCAAAGGTGGACCGTTCTACCATCTAGGGGACTTGGGATCTCGTCCCGGTTAATGGGTTTGAAGGGACTTATCGTTCCGAAGAGTTTACTCGAAAATGTGTTAGATTGGATGGTCTTACCACCTAGAGGAATCAACTTTCTGGAAAGGTGTGCTGGATTTAATTGGAATTGGAATTGGAATTGGAATTGGAATTGAAAATGGGATTTACCGTATTCGGAAAGATGTGCCTGTTGGAATTGAACCGAACATTACCCCCAAGAGCATTTTGGTCATTTTGCCTCTTTTTGGGCCCGACGAGCCCGTGCAGCGGTTTGATTGACGGGATTAGATTTGAAAAGTTGATTTGACTCAGAATATGTCCACATTGACTTGAATACAAGTCTAGACGGACTGTAAACTGCCGAGTAGTAAAAAATAGGGTGCTTACAGTGGTGAGGCCTGAACCTTGTATGTTCATGACCCTACTTGCATTATACATCTCATGCTCATACATCTCTTCAAAATCATTTTCTAAACTTGTTTTCAAAACTTGCATCAAAATCTTTCTTGAAACTTACATTAAATCTTCTTTTTCCAAACTTGTTTTCAATATCACAATCCTAAGATGATTATAGCCGTTCCATGGTTAGGGTTGTTTTAGAAAAGTATTACATAAGTTTTGGGTGTAAACTCTAAAATTATTTTTGTTAAAGCCACAATCCTAAGATGATTCTAGTCGTGTTATGGTTAGGTTCGCTTTGGGAAAGTGTTATATTTAATAAGACCAATATGACCCATATTTTCAAATCTTTGTTATTTTTAAATTTACAATCCTAGAATAGTTCTAATCTTCCTATGGTTAGAGTGGTTTTTAGGAAAGTGAGATATTTTTAAAAACTTGTAAAAGTCCATATTCTATTCCCTTTCCAAGTCGCTTTTTCAAATCTCTTTCCAAACTTTTCTTTCAACCTACTTTCTAAAATTTTTTTTCAAAAATCTATTTCCTAAAAATTTTCTTTCCCAAAGTTTTACTTTCTAAAACCTCTTTTCAAACCTCCCTTCCAAAAAGCTCTTTTCAAAATTCTACTTTCTAAAAACACTCTTCAAGTTTCCTTCCTAGAAACTCCCTTCAAAAGATTTACTTTCCAAAATCTCCTTGAAGTCCAAGTCAAGCTTTAGATCCCATGGTTAGGAAACCCTAATTTTCTTTCCTAGAAACATGACTTCCAATTTTGTATCAAATCATAGATCTCCAAAAAATCTCTTTTTCATATCGAGTCATAAACTTCTAAATCCAAGCTTTCCAAATTTCATCCTTTCCAATCCCATCTCCAACTTAGGAAACCAAATCCAATCATTCGTTTTTGGAACTAAAATCAAATCATCTTTTTTAGAAATAGAAATCAAATCTTTCTTAATTCAATCCCCTCCTAATTCTAAACTTTCTTAATGTCAAACATTTTCAAATTTCAAACTTTCCAATCTTTCTAAATGTAAACCTTTCCTAATTTCTAAACTTTCTAAATCTTTCCTAAATCAAACTTTCCAAATTTCAAATCTTTCTTAGATTGAAATCTTTCCAAAACCAAAACTTTCTTTTTGGAAATGTTCGGATGTGGGTTTAATTTTGTGTTCTGCCCCGATTTGCCTTTCACCTTGTTGTTTTCAATTTTCCAAAAATTTGAGCTTTGTTTTTCTAAATTCAAAAGGGTCTCTATGTCTTCTTCTTTGAAAACTTTCCTCATGTCTCCCAAAAGGCTTTCCTAATTTTCACTTCCTTGTCTAGTGACAGGAACACGTACCTAAGTTCCCAACTTGCCACAAACATTGCTAAAGCTTTCGCCAAATGCTCCTCCTGCTAGTACTTCTCATGTTACCTTTTCCTCCTCATCTACTCCTCCTATTGCCCTACCCTTCCTGTTTCTTCCTCTTTTAAAATCCCACTTTTTGCTCAATTTTTTGAACTCCGACGCTGAGCATCGTTTCACGAAAGTTTTTACTTTGCATCCGATTTTCCTCTTATGGGGTTATTCTTGACGAGTTTCTTGATACCCCATTCCCTTCTCAGTTCGAGTGTCATCAATGGACTCACTTGATTACGATCCATTGGGTTGTCATTCCATCGATTGTTCATGAGTTATATGTGAAATTTAATTTGCTGACCGTGAGCGTTACACCTTTGGTCCTTTGTGTGGGGTCGATCTCACTTTCTCCAGTGCTGATATCCTTTCCTACCATAAGTTAGTGGATCTGCTCATTCCCACCTTTCCATATCCTCCTCACCATGTTGCTCCCTCTTGTAATTTCACTGTAGAGTGTCTCTTGGCTTATTATGGGCAGTGGACCCTAGCTCTCGTACTCATCTTAAGTAGCGTCTTCTTTTTGTTGTTTTTCAAGTCTTGAATCACATCGTCTGTGATTCTTTTATTTGCACTGCCTACACAAGTGAGATCGATGAGTCTCATGCTTGGCTCATGTATGCCATCGCCTCAGGTGCGTTTGTTGTTGTGTCCCACTTTATATTTGATCTCATCATCTCTGCCCATGCCAATCGTTCTACTCATGCTTTCCTTCCCTTCGGCCTCCTCATTACTGTATTCATTACTCGTCATCTGGTCTTTGTTGATCGTGTTGAGCCTCGGCTTACAACTCCTCGTCCCATTTGCCAATTGACCCTAAAGCTGAGTAATGCTTAGATTGGCATGGCAACTCCGACTGTCCTCCCTGGCTTCGCCCACGAGCTTGACAACTTTGACGATGGGGACCATTAAGCTGATTTACCTGCTGCCACTACTAGTTCCCTTGCTCCAACTGAGACATTGACTCCCGCCTCTACAGTTGCCCAGCCATCCACTCCGGCACCTGTTTCCACATCCACCTCAATCGCGCCTTTTGGTGAGCTTCTTGCGTTCATGACTGTGGTGCTCTACCATTTTGATGATATGGTGGAGAGGATGGATCAGCTTCACGAGCTGGTCGACATGGTGATTGAGCACCATTCTCAAGAGGTTCGAGATGTTGTCGCTGGCATGGCAAAGGTCTACTCAGACTTTGTCAACTTTGCCAATGACTTTATGGATAGTTTCCGGACTCGGAGTTGTCGATAGTTGGTGGAGTTGTTGCCCGCGGTTGTGGTTATATCCGTGGCTGTTTTTTTTTTCTTAGGTTATCCTATATTTTTGGTTAGTTGGTTTTTGGATCGCATTGTTTTGTTTTGACTTATCTTTATCAATATTTCTTGGGTTCTTTTTGATCTCTGCCTTCTTTTTTGTTATTGGTTGTTTATTGTTTGGTCTTGGTTGTTGGTACTATTGCTATCTGGTGACTCCCCTTGTCAATTTGTATCCAAACAGGGGGAGAACATCTATTGGATTCTAGGTTCATATTTCATATCATATATTGACTGCTTTGAGAGATTGTTGATTATTGAGATTTTGCACTTGATGGTTGTGTGTTAATATATCTGTGCAAAGACAGGTTGAACATGAATGTTAATGTGCTCATGCCCATTTTAGATATACTTATGATTAATAGGGTTATGGGACTGATCCTTGTAATGTCTATATTTTCTTGTAATCCCTAGGTTAGTTGTTTGGTCACGAAATTATCAAATGGGGAGATTGTAAAATCATGTAATTGGAAAATTTCGTGACATTTCAAGTGTTGTATTTTGGATGGTAATCAAAATGTATTGGGATGATCTTCATTACTATTTCATGCAAGCTCATGCTAAGAAGCATTTGTATGAAGCTTCTAAGTGTGCTACAGAACTTTGACAAGCCTTGATGGACTTCGAGACAAGTCATAGGATGTATGGATATACATGTGAAATCATGCTGACCCTCGTAGGACCCCTCGTGGGATTTTGCAACACCTCGTGGGAAGAAACAGTGTGCAAATTCTTCTAGCTTGGGAGAAGTTCTTATATCGTCTGGAGGCCCACTTCGCGGAACACTTTATGGGATCTCGCAGGACCTTACGAGAAGATACAGAGAGGGTGCAATTCACAGATAACTTCGCAAGACCTCGCGGGACAGTTCGCTGGAAGATACAGAGGGCATGTCATTTTCAGGATGGAGCTCGCGGGACATCTCACGTCCGTGAGAACCACTTATGTGCGACCTAGGGTTCCACGCCGCAAAATTTTTGAAGCTCTATAAATACCTACACTCATCCCAAAATTCTAGATCTGAGCCGTCATTAAGAAAGCAACTTTCTAAAGTGTTTTTCATTGTTTCTAAATCTTAGAAATAGTTTCTTAGCATCTAATCTTTCAACACTATTGAAGAGATTAATTGTCTTAAAGGAGGTTGAGACACAAATCCGTTCTAAGGGAATTGAGCGGTGATTGTGCACTAGCAACGGTGAATCGTGGAATCGAGCAAGAACAAGTCAACCTATAGATTGAGGATTCAATTGGGAATTTAGGTTGTAGGTGTCTTGTAACTGTTGAACGATATTATAGTGCAAATCTTTGTTCAGCGAAGTAGACACGTGATTTTCTCCTTAATTTGGATTTCCACGAGAAAAGTTCCTTGTGTTATTGGTTTCGGTTTACTTTACATTCTATCATTTTGCACTCAAGTATACCTGACTCATGATAGTTTTATTATTGATATAGGTTAATATCTTCTAAATACCAATAAATAGAGTGTGCTAGGTTTTTCATGTGTTATTGTATCTTCTTTCATTCCATGTAAAGGTTAGGTGGAAGACAAGTCAGAAGTCTAGAATATGCACCATGGCTTGAGCGATACACAAGAACTACAGAATAAGAGGAGATTCAGAGAGCATCACTCAAAGTTAGATTAAACTTGGCTTGAGCAAACCATACATGGTTCGAGTGATACAGAAACAGTCTGTAGGTGAATCAGAGATTTAGAGAGAATCACTCGAACTTGTCTGGAGCAATGTGCAAAAGTCAGTTCGAAACAGAGTCCAGTATTTAAGAAACGGTTACATTATTCAGGCTAATGGGCAATTCAAATGGGTCCTGCTTGTTTTACGCAAAGATACCATCCTAGAGTTCAAACGACTTGGACTAATCAATTCCGAGTACACGAGCGTGAACTATTTTCCAAAAGTTGATGGCGATGGCTCATTGGAAAATTATCGAGGGCTCTTTGAGAACCACTTGGAAAATTATTGGAAAATGTGAAGGGGTGCTCAAGAGCAATCAAGGGGCGAAGAAGTCGGTGGAAATTAAATGAGAATGAAATTTCTAGTTGGAAAAAAACAAAAGAAGGCAGAAGAAATGGCCCTGCTCCTGTTTACAAAGACTTCCAATAATGAATGATTATGACTCAGACTTTTGTTTTCGACAACGAAATAGTAATGATGCAGACTGATTTGACAACTGGTTGTTCTGGGAAGGCACTACAAAGGGCAGATGATCTGCATTTGGATATTACACAATAATAGCTAGCCTTTGGCTTGACCTTGCAAGATAATGCCCCTCTCTTCCAATCCATAGTTTCAAAAATGGCTACAATGAGAAGGACAAACTGCTGTTTGATTATTCTTTCCTACTCGATTGTTTCTTGGTTCTTCTTCTGCCTTCACGTTTCGCATGCTGCAGATACGCTCATAGTTGGCCAGGCACTGAGAGACGGCGAATTCTTGGAGTCTTCAAACAAGGTCTTTCGGTTGATGTTCTTTAGCCCAGAGGCATCCAATTCACGCTACTTGGGAATTTATTATTTAAAGATATTTAGCGCAGTTAAAAATTTTACACGTTTGGTTTGGGTTGCTAACAGTGGCAATCCCTTAAGAGATAGCTCTGGTAATTTAACCATCACCCATGATGGGAACCTGGTTCTGACTGGCAGTAATGGGACCTTTATCACTATGAATGATGAACTGCCTGCTCTGAGTAATGAAACTGTAACTGTTACTCTTTTTGATACGGGGAATTTAGTCCTGAGAGCAGGAAAGCTTATCGTGTGGCAAAGTTTTGATCACCCTTGTGACATATGACTACCAGGCATGAAATTGGGGTTGTTTCACTCTACGAGTATGGGTCGACGACAGACACAGCACCGGTTTCTCACTTCATGGCTTATTAGCTCACGTGATTATATTCTTGGGCCTTTTACTTTAGGTGTTGATCCAAACAACACAAAGGAGATTGTAATCTGGCGAAGAGGGGTTGTTTACTGGCGAAGTGGGACGTGGAATACGAATGGTTTTAAATATTTAGCTGCCGGAGAAATGACTTTCAGTTACTTTTCAAACGAGAGCCACAGCTATTTTACTAATAATAGTAGCAACCCCTATCCTGTCATTCAGATGATGGGATGGCAAGGCCAACTCCGCATATTGGAAATGACTGCGGGTGGACTATGGGCGATAATTTATTCAAGTAACTGTGAGACTGACAAAGTGGAAGACAGGTCTAGAGGGTGCGCGAGGGCAAATCCTGAGCCATCCACCTGTGAGGCAGGTGAATTGTTCAATTTGACAATAGGAACAATGGGAGAATCGTATTACTTGAACGATGACAGCCACTTTATCAGTGATTGCAAGGACATATGTATAAGAAATTGTTCTTGTAATGCTTATGCTTCTCTGAGTACTCATTACGGGACGGGGTGTAAATTTTCTCAACGCCCGAGCCTTACTGTATACAAGGACGAGTTTTACTTTCGAAACAGCACTGTGGTAGCTAAAGGTAAGCCTCGAATTGACTAATCTTTTTGACCAATTTGATATGAATTGCCAGTCTATTATATTTTGAGATCTTTAGTTTTGAGAGTGACTCCGATCCCAAGTTCAGATTGTCGCTGCAGAAGGTACATTGAGTGATTTTCACCTTACAATAAGATCAGTCTTAATAATAAGCAACTTTTTTACCTTGAATCTAGCAAATGGACTATTAAATCCTAAATCTAGTTTCCTTACATAACAGACATTCATACATTCATCACTATGCATGCAAAGACAAAAGCAGTAGAAAACAAGACACAAAACTTTCTTCTCTCTTCTGCACAAAGTAGTAAAACTCCTTTCCCCTCGTAAAAACAAAAAAAAAAAAAAAAAGAAAGAAGAAGAAAGGAAGCATAAAATATCTCCTATACATTTGCATAATGCCCTAACATGATATTGGGACAACTAAGAACGGATAGCTAAAGTAACATGCCAACAACTATAAAAGAATTAACAGAAAAAAAGAAGAAAAGTTCGTAAGATGCAAGTGTATTAAAGGATATATGAATTTGATTTTGCAAAATTAACTTACACATTTCCCTATTCAAAAAGGAACCCTAAACTAGAATTGTTGATCAAGATTAAATTTGTTGAAATTTATAGTTGAAAAAACATTTATGTTATGCAACCAATTGTTTAGTTTTTATTACTATATTATTGACTTAAAGTATGGATAGTGACAATTATTATATTTATTATTCAATTGGAATTGATTTTTTTGGGCTTTTATTGTTTAATAAGTTTACTATATATAGTTGAAACATTAAACTTCAGAAATTTTGCATCAGGTTATATTTAGGTTATTGCTTTTTCTAGATAAACACATATGTTCATTTCAATGTTAGTAGTTTGGTTATTAAATATAAATCCCAATTTTTAGTGTACTATAGAAAAAGTTTGTTATTGTATATTTCATGCAAATACATTTTGATATTAATGGAAAATTATCGAATGACCTCACTTGGTAAATTCCTGACTCCCCTGCTGCCTCCAATATGTATGCTCTTGGACCATCGAAATCATGCTACACCCCAGCCCCAGCCCTAGCCCCAGCCAAAGGTAATCCGAGGAAGAGGCACCTGTGGTTGACCATTGGTGGTGTAGTTGATTCCCTGTTTGTTCTTACTTCAGTCTCATTACTATGCTATCTGTGGTGGAGAAATTGTAATTCTGTGACAGGTACTTCTATTATTCTTGTACCAGACTAGCTATAGAACCCCTATACTACTCAGTAAAGTCAATTTCCCTTTTGTATCAACCAGGTAATAATGGACGAAGCAAAGATGGGAAGAGTCAAGGTGGTACACAGTCGCTAATGGATGAAATAAATACTGAGGCAGTGATGTGGATCGCATTGCCAAAGATTATTTGGAAACGCGGCGACGGCGATATACCCGGGCCGGTGGTCGGTAAACTTCAATCGACCATAACTTTTGACTTGTAACTCTGTTTCGCCATTATAATATGTCTTTGAAAAGGTATCGATGAGCCGGAAATCACGAAAAAATGCTTCTAAATACGGTTTTGGGACTATTTTGTGTTTTGGACTTATTTTTGTGGGCTTTTTGTCAGTTTTCCTTTTAACCCGGTTTTATCCTGGACCTAGGGTTTTGTGCCGCCTATTTAAGTTCTTGTTTAAGACATTTTCAGCAGCTTTTGATGAATAATAAACTTGTGTGCGATTTTTGGCACTTTTTCAATTATTCGGTATTTTCTACGAAGATCAATGAGTGTTTGATGCCCTGAAACCTAGCATTCGTGGTGAATCAATAGGTTGCAGGATGACTCTGAATCCGGTATTCGTGGTGAATCAACGGATTAGAGTTTATTTTCTTGTTCTCTTAATATCTGCTGCATCAAGCAGCAATTATAGACAAAATCAGCTTTGGAAAAAAGGATCACGAGTTACTTTTGTTCACTCTTCGTAGCATAAAAATTGCTACAGATTACTTTTCTGATGCAAATAAGATTGGACAGGGTGGCTTTGGGCCTGTTTATAAGGTAGCTCATGATTTTATTTTATTGCTGAGATCTCTTTGTCTCACAGTTTACCTTTCAATAATTCAAACTCAAATAAATTTGTCATGCCTAATTTTCACATTCACCGCAAAAAAGCTAAAGTTTCATGAAGATAATCATGAATAATATTTTTCCAATGAAGTATACAATCGGTGCTCTCTGGTTATTTTTTTCTTGACTACAGAGGAATATTATAATATTTTTTTGATGGATTAATTATATTACGTATCTCACATGAAATATGTAAATCAGGGCCAGCTAGTGAATGGGCAAGAGATTGCGTTAAAAGACTTTCTAAAAGCTCCGGACAAGGGTTAGAGGAATTTAAGAATGAGGTTATATTGATCTCAAGGCTTCAACATCGTAATCTTGTTAGACTTTTTGGTTGTTGCACTCAAGGAGGCGAGAGGATATTAATATATGAATACTTACCAAACAAAAGCTTAGATTCATTTCTTTTTGGTTTGTTGCTTCACTAACTCCAACTAATCTATTGCTCTTGTGATTTCTTTCTTTGTACATAGTGTCACGATGTTTACTGGTGTATTTAATGCAAATTTTGTGACAGATGCAACAAAACGAGCTTTACTAGACTGGAAAATGCGTGTTTGCATCATTGAAGGAATTGCTTTGGGACTTCAATACCTCCACAAGCACTCTAGACTAAGAATCATCCAAAGAGATTTGAAAACTAGCAATATTTTTTTGGACAGTAATATGACCCCAAAAATATCAGACTTCGGATCTACGAGAATTTTTGGGGACAATGAATCTCGAGCAAGCACAGAAAGAATTGTTGGAACATAGCAAATCAAATAACTCTTTTGAAAATGTATAAATGAAATATTGTTTTATGTACATGTCCAACAAAGTGTGTTGATTAACAATATAATTTGATGAATGATTGAAACAGTGGTTACATGTCCCTCGAGTACGCCTTGGATGGTCTCTTTTTTTTATGAAATTTGATGTTTTCAGCTTTGGAGTCATGATGCTAGAGATCATAAATGGAAAAAAGAACACAAGTTTTTATCAGTCTGATCGTGCTTTGAACTTGTTAGGATATGTAAGTAATTATAATTTTGCCTATTGATGTATATATTCTCTGTGTGTGTTTAAGAACTAACCTTGTATAGGATTGTTAATTAACCATTTTAGGCGTGGGATCTGTGGAAGGAAGGAAGGAGTTTAGAGATAATGGATAATGCATTAGTTGACACATGTTCAACAAACGAGGCTATGCGATACATTCAAGTTGGTTTCCTCTGTGTTTAAGAAAGTGCAGCTGATAGACCAACTATTTCAGAAGTTGTGTCTATGCTTAGCAATGAAATGATTGTTATACCTATTTCTAAGCAACCCGCTTTCTCTGCAATTGTAAGTGCAAATCATGCCAATACAACTAAAATTCCAAACCCTTGCTCTGTAAATGATGTCACAATTTCAGAAGTAGACGGTTGATAACATTTGTGCTTGTAGGGTGGATGTTGCCTGTTATTAAAAATTATCATTGTAAACCTTGACATACCATGCTTGCATTATGTTCTCATGATCAGTCTATAACGTATGTGGAAGATGAAATAAATTGAATGAGTAATGTTGGAGCTAATTGTTACCAATAACTATAGGATGTAATATATGTAAGTTCTGTGCACAAGCAGTTTGGTTTCATCGGAATGAAGTTTTATTCTATTCTGTGTTTGGCAGATACAGTAATCCGTGGTACAAGTTGCTGATCATCATGAGTCAAGGGCATTAGAGATGGTTACACATCTATTAGACTACTATTGAATTTCCCATATCAAATGGCTTGGGATGTTAATTTATTTGAGAAGTAGTAATTAAATTGTGGGAAAATGCCAACCTCAGTTAAGAAATAAATATAAATTTGATTTATAGTGTTGTGATATCAGCAAGGGGCATCTGAAGATATTCGACATCTAGCACACGACATTTGAAATAGAAGATAGCCAGTGTTTTTGGAGGTTTCCATTAACTCTTTTCCCTTTTTGTAGCATAAATCAAAACCTTAGATGCACTCCCTATTGCCTTTCACTGCTTCAGCACTGTTCACCACCTCCCATTTTACAGCTGCCCGATATTTTGCTCAATTCGAAGTCTCCGGCTCAAATTTTAAGCTATGAATGCGAAAGCAGAACAATGCAGTTCTATAACAGATTTTGTTCACCATAAAAGGTCTATTTTCATTGCATAGCGAATTCTCAAGTCTCTTGAAAACAGTTACTTTGAGTTTTTCTTGGAACTTAAATATATTCTCAAGTCCCTATATGCCTGGTGTAATATATATATGTTCCCTGTAAGGCTTTCTGGAACTTGGGACAAGGATTAGAAGAGTTCAACAATGAGTTTCATACGTAGAAGTAGCGTGGAAAATAGCAGATTCAACAGAGTACTCTGTTTTCGACTGGATTCAGATTCAGAAATTACATATGGATGTAAAGCAATTGAGGGAATTAACATTCTCGGTCTGGTTGGGATAGCTGTACATTAAAAATTCACATTATGTTCAACTAATAGCGACTTTTACGTCAAGACATCATGGTGACGCTTAAGTTGAGAAACACCTAATTCAGCATATAATCAAGATGGTACCAAATGCATATTGCTCACCTTGTTATTTTTAATAAAAAATATTAGGGCAAATTATACCAACCTCCCTTGACTTTTGGCCAAAATGTGGAGATCTACCTTTATTTTTTAAAAATTACAAATTATCCTTTCTTAGCTAAAACTAAGTAACAAATTTCCCTGTTATCCGTATGATGTCTTTGACCACTAGCAAAATTGGATGACATAAGAATATTGGTTTAGTGTGTTAACAATTTTACTGTTGAGACTGAACTCCTGTGGGCCTTGCTTCATTAAAATCTATCTTTATGGCAGTTAGAGCCTCAGCTATAGTCGGGCAAGGGTAATAAAGTAATTTTACGTTCTTTATTAGCTTCCATTACCTGACTAACTCTTATATTTAATTAATTTCTCCTTTTTCCTAGAAAAAGAAAAATAAGATAAACTTTATGTTTCAACGAATCACACGTAGAGATGTTGATAACACACAGGCCTCACTTTCTTGGCGAGACTAAGTAAGATTAGACTAGACTGTACTGGACTGGACTAAGCAGGACTGGACTGAACTGCACTAGACTAACAATCTCATATAGTCTATTTGATCTTTATGTGAAACAAACATGGGATAAAACCAGGAGTTATCCTTAGACCTCACAAATATAATTTAATATATAACAAAAAACACTATATTATTAATAAATAATATTGTCTTAATATATTATTGGGTACAAATTATATATTAACATATATATATATATATATATATATATATATATATATATATAATACAATATTATGTTATACTATATTATATTATATTATGTTGTTATACATAATATAAAATAATATATGCAAGTTTAGGTAAATGGTATTTTGGTCATTACACTATATTAATAATAAATAATATTTTTTTAAATATATTAATAGGTACAAAATATATATTAACATATATATATACATATACAAATATGATATTAACATATAACATATATTATATTACTAATTTAATACTAATATACACTATATTAATATATGTATAATTATGATATTAATATAAAGCTAATATACATGAATAATATATTAACACATATATATTATATTATACAATATTATGTTATATTATATTATAATATGTTGTTATACATAATATAAAATAATATATGCAAATTTAGGTAAATGGTATTTTAGTCTTTACACTATATTAATAATAAATAATATTGTTTTAATATATTAACAAGTACAAAATATATATTAACACACACACACACACACACACACACATATATGATATTAACATATAACATATATATATATTACTAATTTAATGCTAATATACACTATATTAATATACGTATACTTATGATCTTAATATAAAACTAATATACATGAATAATATATTAACACATATATTATATTATAAAATATTATGTTATATTATATTATATTATGTTTGTTATACATAATATAAAATAATATTTACAAGTTTTGGTAAATGGTATTTTGGTCATTACCCACACACACTTTGTCCGGGGACTATTTGTCAGCCTAAATAGTCTCACATATATCGGATAAATAGTCCGACTATTTTTTTGCAATCAAACGTGAGATTATATGAGACTGTTAGTCCAGTCCAATCTATTCCTGCTTGGTCCCGCCAAGCAAACGAGGCCTAAGGAATATTTATTATTTGATCCATATCCTGACACAAGACGTCCAACGGGAGCAATGCTTGAAATAACAATCCATAAAAAAAACACCAATAAGCCAATCAATGGTATTCACCATTGGTTAGTTGCTGAAATTTTGAATATGGCTAGGGCTAAGCAGCCACATAAATTTTTTTTCACAAAAAGAAAAGAATACTCGGGTCACTTCAATAACTCCGGCAGGTTTTTTTTCCCTACAAATTGTTCCGTAGTGTTGGATTGAAAGTTCAAGTTCTTTATTTTATGGAATGGACGACTAAGTCGACAGTACTTAAGAGCCTAAACTATTCTTTTTTTTTTTTTTTGAAGTTGAAGGCGATGCCTGATAGGATGATCAAGCAATGAAGGGCTGAGCAGGTCGGCAGAAATGAGAATGAAGCTTCGAGTTGGAGAAAGAAAAAAAAAGCCGTGATGAACTAACTGGTCCAGCTCCCGTATACACATTACCTCCAATTATAAACTTCCACATACTTCCAATTATAAATTGTTTCACAGCCCAAGAACATTGATTTCTCCCCCCTCCAAACAAATTTTAGTGCAAATTTATGTAGAAGAAGAAGATGACGAACGATTGCTTTAAGACACAATAAAATATCGCTTTCCTTAAGACGATATTCGCCTCCACCAATTCAGTGAATCTGGTGTGCACCGGATTAATGGCGAATCGCCTCTAAGATACAATGAGGCCCAGAATAATCTGTAATCTAACTGCGTTTTGCACAAACGAAGTCAGAACCGAATACCTTCAGATTTTGCAAGTCTGCCAAGAATCTAGAATTCTATTTCTGCAGTAAACAAATTCTAGCAATGATAAACATAAAGAATAATAATAAAGCTTCTATATAGAGGAATTGATGCATGAAAACATCTATATTATCAGCCTCTAATGGTCTAATAAAATTACCATTATATAGACTCAAAGGTGTCTATTCAGAATAGGTGTATCCATTAGAATTCAAATATTCTAACCACCATTTTCACATTTAAATATGGCCATCCGATCACACCTTTACACATTAATGGTGAAGATTGCATCTTTCCAATATTTAAAAGCTTTAACCAAAAACACCCAATTAAAAACATATATATATTTTGAAAATATGTCCAACAATCCCTCACCATTTTCAAAATAATTTGAAAAATTACTTCTTGGCCAGACTAGGAAAACTAATGCATAAATGAAGGTGTCTTATGGACTTGAACCTTCACTTAGTGAAAACACATCAAAGATAACAAAAATTGCATAGTAGGCAAGTTTTGAACTAGCGATCCTATATAGTTAACCGGATATGTCTCACACACAAGTTTTCTTCTCTTTAGGTAAATTCATAAAAGCGGACACGTGGATTGGCCTTGTGCCTATATCTTGTTTCATAAGCGCTCTAGAGACGGCCCAAGTCATTATAGAAGGCGGCACCACCTTCGACACTCATATAGGTAGACTTATCTGAAGTGTTCCAGTAACTTTAACACTCCAACACAATCTGTTACAAGTCCCTTAAGAGCATATTGCTCAGCCTTACCTTTATACATTACTACTACCAAGCGCTTTTTTCTTAGGATGAAAAATGTGTATAGTGCTTGCAGTCACTACATCTAATGTACTTTGGCTCATTGGACTCAAGAGTTGATATTTCAAATATTGAGTCGAGTTTCCATCAGTGGTGACTATTCATGTGGGCTAAGAAACCATCCCCGTTGATGTTTTCCATCAAATTCCTTGCAAGCCTTTTGAGTTAGTGAATCTACGTGCCTTGTGCTGGCACGATTCCACAAAACCAATAGTAATTACTAATTACTCCATTAGTGAGCAGTTGTCTCACATACCCAAGTCTTAGGCCATGCCTAGACTTATCAATATAAATTTTGGCTATGAACCCATGATCATGTAGTCTCATTATCACAATGTAGAGATACAAGCAAAATAAAAAATTTGCTATAACAAATTCCTAGGCTACTTTACCTGTTTGTTACAAAAAAACCAAACCTACAAACACAGCCATCGTGACAAAGTTTGTAATAAAAATTTATTTCTTGAAACTTAGGAAATTACTCCTCCACCAAGAATAAAAATTCATCCGTTGGTTGATGTACGATCATTATGTGATAATTGGCATTATTATATCCATCCAAAACTGTAGAGTATCCTTTGTAACATGAGACATAGTCCATGATTCCTTTTGAATATTTCAAAATACTAAGCAAATGCACAAGCAAGATCGTATACATGTCATAGCACACAGTAATGACCAACTACCCTAGCATATTTTAATTGATCAATAGCTCTTCTAGTTTAGGATACAATTTATAACTCATTGGGAAACATCCCACTAAATACCGCATGTCTAAATATGCTTAAAATGCTTAGATATCATTTTATACCATGCTCACATATAAATACAAATTTACATGCTCCACTGACAAATTTAAAACTGAAACTTGCATAAACTGTCATAGTAATTAAAATATCCAATAGACAGACCATGGTATATCATAATAATAGCATGCTACAGCAAATAGAAATTTAAATTCTGAATGCAGTGGTAAAAACAAAAACATAAAAAGAAAACTGAATCCCACAGTTCGTGCACGTGCTTACAAGCGCCCATAGGAATATGTGGACTTGCATGAGTTTATATAGGCTAGTATGTGTGAATCACTGATCACAGCCCAGTACAAGTTTTTGAATTTCCAACTGTTGCTTACAAGAACACCAAAGGCGAAACTGAATGCAATAGCATTCTGAAAAAGAACAGCCCGAAAAACTGTGTTTAGAGGCCCTCACAACCCCTCATGCGCCGTCGTGCACGAATGGGCATGACATACAGTAGCCAGCATGCACAGGGCGCCAAGAATGACTCATGCGCGCTTCCACCCATTTCACGTGCAACCCATGAAAATGCTCATTTGTCATTACAAAGGCACAACAGCGAGTGGCTTGGCTTCGTTATCAGCCTGTTTAGCCAAAACCAGACTCTTCGCAAAAGTCATCACGGTTGGCCACAAACCAGGGGTTCCACGCCACTTTCTTGTGTTGATTTGCCACCAAATAATTATTATTTTAATGGACTTTGTTGTGTTGATTATAAAAGTGCTATCCGTTTGGCCAATAGGAACCATATGTGGGAGTGTGTATAGCAGAATATACAAGTATGGTTAACAGGATCATTGAATCATTGGATTCATTGCCCAGTAAAATGTATCTTGCTTACAACGGTAAGAAATCAAATGCCACTGGTTTGGTAAATACAATTTGAATTGACAGATTTATGTAATTCCAACAAAGACTCCTAATTGTATCTCTTAAACTCGAGATGTATAAAAACATGATATGTATGAAAACATTCAATAAAAGGCAGATAAGAACACAACGTACCTTTCACTTTAAAAATAAAAATTACTTACTAGATCAATATGCCACGATCAATCTTCTTCTGAAAAGTTTGTTTCATCAAACCTTAAAAAAATTGTTATAGATGAAACTATGACAAAATCGTCTTAAGATTGTTAGTGCAAATTTCTGTAGAAGAAGAAGATGATGAACGATTGCTTCAAGGCACGATAAAATATCACTTTCCTTAAGACGATATTCGCCCCCACCAATTCAGTGAATCTGGTGTGCACCGGGTTAATGGCGAATCGCCTCCAAGATACAATGAAGCCCAGAATAATCTGTAATCTAACTGCGTTTTGCACAAACGAAGTCAGAACCGAATACCTTCAGATTTTGCAAGTCTGCCAAGAATTTAGAATTTTATTTTTGCAGTAAACAAATTCTAGCAATGATGAACATAAAGAATAATAATAAAGCTTCTATATAGAGGAATTGATGCATGAAAACATCTATATTATCTGCCTCTAATGGTCTAATAAAATTACCATTATATAGACTCAAAGGTGTCTATTCAGAATAGGTGTATCCATTAGAATTCAAATATTCTAACCACTATTTTCACATTTAAATGTGGCCATCCGATCACACCTTTACACATTAATGGTGTAGATTGCATCTCTCCAATATTTAAAAGCTTTAACTAAAAACACCCAATTAAAAACATATATATATTTCGAAAATATTTCCAACAATAAACATTATGGTGGAATCGGTCATGTTTTTTAACCACAATTCTCTTCCCATCAAAACTAAATGTTGCTATAGCTTCAAGGATGGCTAGAATGAGAAAGATGAGCTGCTCCTTGATTACTCTTTCTTACTATTTAGCTGTTTCTTCCTTCTTTTGTATTCGCCATTTGCAAGCTACTGATGATACACTTACAGTTGGCCAGGTTATGAGAGAGACGGGGAATTCTTAGATTCTCCAAACAATTTCTTTCGATTGATGTGACCACATAATTTGATGAATGATGGAAACAGTAGCTATATGTCTCCAGAGTATGCCTTGCACGGTTTCTTTTCTGTGAAGTCTGATGTATTCAGTTTTGGGGTCATAATGCTAGGGATCATAAGTGAAAAGAAGAACACAGATTTCTATCGACCCGATCATGCTTTGAACTTACTAGGATATGTAAGTAACTACAATTTAGTCCAATTTTATGTATTTTATTTGTTTATGTTCATGATTGAACTTTTATGACATTGTTAACGAATCATTTTAGGCATGGGATCTATGGAAAGAAGGAAGGGGTTTGGAGATAGTGGATCACACATCAGTTGAAACATGTTCAAGAAGTGAGGTTATGCGATACATTCAAGTTGGTTTCCTATGTGTTCAAGAAAGCGCAGCAGATAGACCTATTATTTCAGAAGTTGTAACTATGCTTAGGAATGAATTGATCACTATACCTGCTCCTAGGCAACCTGCTTTCTCTGCAATTGTAAGTATGAATCATGCCAACACACTTGAAATTCCAAATCTTTGCTCTTTAAATAACGTCACAGTTTCAGAAGTGGAGGGTCGATGACATTTGTGCTTGTAAAATGGACATTTCCTATTAAACAAACTTATCTTCATGAATCTTCACAGGCTTTGGTTTCATTATGATTTCATGACCAGTTTGTAATAGTTGCTGAAGATGAATTGAGCTGATTGAATAACATTGTGATTAATTGTTACAAATCAATTTCTGATGACATGTTAGTGCAATATACACAACCAGTTTGGATTCATCTACATGAAATTTGACTTTCTAAGTTATTCGGCTGATAGATGAACCCATCGTAGAAACATCGTGAAGAGCATCATAAATCAAAGGCATTAGAGATGTCGTTTAACTATCTTTGTCATATTTGTTGAATTGTATTTCTCTAAAACCAACAATAGTGTGGTATACTTTCTTTGAGATGATATGTGAACAAAATTTTGCAAAGTTGTTTTCATTTTCAATTTAGAGTATTGAATTTACCACCTCAAATGGCTCGACAGGTTAGTTTACTTAAGAATTTGAACTGGATTCTGGGAAAATGCAGCCTTATTTAAGAGATAAATAAACATAAATAGGATACATATGTGCATGGTGTGCACATATATATGATGTGAAGTTGCCAAAGGTGGTGTTGCTTCCTGGTATTTTAAAGCATTTGAGTGCAAATGTCCTTTAACTTAATTGAAAAACGACCAAATGTCTCCATTGTTAAGGTTATGAATATATGTTTGAATCATATAATGCAGCAGCTAGCTGACATATACAATGTTGTGTTCTAGGGTTCTGCACGCAACTTAAGTGAATGGAAATGTGTGAGAGATCTTCCGCTTTATCAAAGTAAAAAAGTGGGAAAAAAAATGACATTTAAACATCTATGTTAATACACATTTTGTACCATGAAACTAGTTACAATGATATTTATTTTATTTTCTTGTTTTTTACTTCAAACCCCAGTCCTTTAGTCATTCCTGATTTCAGAGGCATGCATGGATATTAATGGAGATGTGGAGTTGAATCCTATCTTTATTTGGTTTGGGAGGGCTCGTGTAGCGAAAGAGCTATTCATTGTTGTGTAGCCTATCACTTTCAGCTAAATAATCAATCAACCCACTTGAGCTTATTGACCTTAACATGATTTTATTAGGTAATAGACGCTGAAGTGTTGATAGGAATTACAAATGAATAAAACCTAATTTACAACTTTTTAATCTAGAAATGAAGGCGTAGTAGTCACGTTATGATGATTTAATTGATGGAAATTATGACGAAAGTTTGATTTAAAATGCAGAAAATACCTTAGAATTTCTCTCTAACCCTTTGGTTGGGCCGGTTCTGTGCCGTGCCAGGTCCACGCTTTAAATGGGTTCCTGGAATTTTTGTTCATGGGTCATGCCAATATTATATTCTAGTGATAAAAAGAAAACCCGAATTGGTGCATCCCATGTACATCAACCTAAATAATAAAACTAAAAAAAAAATGATTATTTTATAGTTAGATATACAAAATTATAATATTTCCAAAATTTTGTTACTAACTGTGAAGGTTTTGATGGGTCATCTGACATCATAACTCAACAGCGAGCGTAGTAAATAGCCACTAGTGCCTAGCATAAGAAAGAAAGCGAAAGAGTTGATTTTAGAGAGACTAGGTCTTCTAGTATTAATCAATAAATTATACATTCCAGTTTTAGTTCACAATCACAAGTGAAAAACAGGCCCAAGTCTTTGGAAAAAATAAAATAAAAATGACTTTAGTAACGACATTATTGGTTGTTTCGAAATAATCAAGTTGATTCGAAATAATTACTAAAGTTTCTTTTTCAATATCTAATTTTCTTGGTAGACTTAATATTTAATTTTACTTCATTGAGTGGACGGCTGAATTAAGTGTAGAGAAGAGTCTAAACTATTCTCCAAAGTTGAAGACAGTAGGTAAGAGGAAATGAGAATGAAACTTCCAGTTGGAAAAGAAAATATTGCCAGAGGAACTTGTCCCTTGGAAATGAGAATGAAACTTCGAGTTGGAAAAGAAAAAGTTACCGGCAGAACTTGTCCTGCGGAACTAGTCGAGTTGGAAAAGGAAAGATTGCCAAAAGAACTTGTCCTGCTCCTGTTAATATACAAAAACTTCTTATTATTAAGGGTTAGGAATATAGACTTTCTTTTGAAACATGAACTACAAATTATGCTAACTAGTTTGAAAAATGGTTGTTCTGGGAAGACACTAAGATCAAAACAGGAATAGATGATCTGCATTTGGATTGAAATAAGGGGTTATTACACTTCCCCTTCTTATGATTTGAGAGAAAATCACATGATCTGTGTTGTGTGGGGTTTGGACTTTTTGAAAAATAAACGGTACTGTAGCAGATTCAGCAAAATGAGAAAAATGTCATTGTGAAAGTCAGCCTTTTATTCTAACATATAAAGACAAAATTGCCTTTTTGATGTTCCATTATAGGGAGATAATATGACAAAAATACTCCTATAACTTAATCCCAATTAGTTATATCGGTTTCTGTCCATTTTGTCGTTAATTCAATTCTACAGGGAGTTTTGCATTGACTCCTGAATTACGCTAAAACATCAAGGAAGTAGAATATAATTACCCTTATTGATGTGGATAGTATAGCGGAAGATTACTTGGAGACCCGGAGGTGTCGTTATGCCCGCGCGGCGCGTGGACCGGTAATCGGTAAACTTCAATCGGCCGTAACTTTTGATCCGTAACTCCGTTTTTTTATTATAATATGTTTTCGAAAAGCTAGCGACGAGCCGGAGAAAGAAAAAAATATATAATGATTTTCCGGCCTTAAAAAAAGTGAAAAAAAGCTCCTAAGTATGATTTTGGGCTCGTTTAATGTTTTGGGCTTATTTTTTTGGATTTTCGTCAGTTTTTCTTATTAATCCGGTTTGTTCCGGGCCCTAGAGTTTTGTGCCGCTTATTTATACTCTTGTTTAAGACGTTTTTAGCAGTTTTTGAGGTTAATAAAGTTTGTGTGCGATTTTGCACCTCTTTCCAATCGTTCGGTATTTTCTGCGAATCAACGAGCGTTTGATGCCCTTAAGCTTGGTATTAGTGGTGAATCAACAGGTTAGAGGAAGGATCCTAATCCGACATTCGCGGTGAATCAACGGACTAGGATTGATTATCTTGTTTTTGAACCCGCCACATCACTTACAAATAAAAATACCAACTCTTGACTTGACCTGATAATCTCTGTGGAATAAATACTTTCAATTATCATAACTAACTTGATAATCTCTGTGGAATTTTACCCATCCCTTTTGACTTCCACGTTATATACAGTTAAATATGCTTTTGGTACAGTTTTTTAAATACACTTGACGGTTTCTGAATACGACTAGGTTGCCAAAAAAAAGGACAAAAAAATGTACAAGTCAATTTCTTTTCAAAATATTGACCATTGGGATAAAGTCAGTTTCTCACTCCAGCTATGAGGAAAACCTCCAATAAGATTTTCTTTTTCTTTCTAATTGTTTAAAATCACCATAAGATTTTTGTAATGGTTTCCTCTGTTCTCAACAAAGTCATGGAGGCACTCCTTATTGTGCCTTTTTCATTCCTTCATCACTGTCCAAAATTTTCATTATTTGAATGAAAGATTTAGTGATAAAAAAGTAAAGAAAAAAAAAATATGAGTAAAAGCTAACAAAGTTTTTCTTTTATTTTATTCTCTTTCTCCTCATATTTGTTTTTTCTTTTGATAAATTCAGATTTCAAACACCCAATTTGAGATTTTCCTAAATTAGAAATCATTGGCTCAAATGTGAAATTTTGGATTCGAAGGCAAAGGTTGTTTCACAAGAGATGTTCAGATAAATTTGTTCACATACTGCACAAACTTCAAAATAGGCTAGCTCAACTGTTTCAATACACATGCTAAGCAATAGGCTAGCTCAACTTTTTCAATACACGCCAAAGAAAATAAGCGCAGCCTGGTAAGTTGATTCAAACCCGACATTCACGTTATGGCCACTCGAATAGATTGTTCTTTATTTCATTTCTCTCAACAATTCCAAACTGGTAAGTTAATTGTTCTTGATTTAGTTTTCTCAACAATTCCAAACTACACTAGTCAATAATTCCAAACAAAGAGAGAGTTGTGAGGGTTTAGGCTTTTGACCATCTATATGTTAGAGAAAAAGAAAGTTATATGTATTTTTTTTTTCTTTTTCAAGTTAACTATTGCAGTTAACTTTGGTCTATTTTTCTTCTTCATTTCTTAGATGGTCATTTCTCACTGAATTGAGGCTTTTTTTATTATTATTTTCTTATGAGTTCTTTTTCTCATGTAGATTGGGGCTTTTTTTTTTTTTTTTCCCCCCTTCTTATGGCTTTTTTTCTAATTAGATTGAAGTTTTTTTTTTCTTTTCTTATGGGGTTTTGTTTTTTTTTGAGAATAAACATGTCAAAATTGTACAGAATTTGACTATAACATTATCATATATAATTTTATTTTTAAAATTTGAGACCTTCAAAAATTAAGAACTTAAAGCAAGTGCTTTGTTCGCTTTATGGTATAGCTGATCCTGTTGTTTTACAGAACGGAGATTCCAAGTCCTCCACGAAACAATAAAATAAAATGACTTTAGTAAGGACAATTCTTTTTTTTTTTTTAATACTCACATTGACTGGAAATAATATTTATTAATGTTTGTTTCTCAATATATAATTTTCTTGGTAGACTCAATATTTGATTTTACTTTACGGAATGGAAAGCTGAATTAAAAGGGTAGAGAAGAGCCTAAACTATTCTCCAAAGTTGAAAGCACTAAATAGCGTTTATGGGAATTTAAGTCTTATTTTCAATGCTACAAACATTAGATCAATTCAATGATTGTATGAAAAGTTATATACATAATACTGAAATTATCTTTAATGAGCTTTCTTGCCATTATCTTTGACTGAGTCTTCTTCTTTATGCTATGCATTTCTTTTACTTCCAAGACTAACAATAACTTCAAAAAATATTAGATAATTAACATTTAGAACATAAATAAAAAATTAAGTGATTTATCATTAAAATGCACAATATATTTAAACTTTTGACATAAATTTTTTAAAAATTCTTAACTAATACATCAAATATGAATCTTAAGATTAACCAAATTTTAATCATTAAAACATTTATATTTGTTATCATCAAAATTAATTAATGAAAACTTGCTAACAAGTGGTACTGAGTTATGGTTCAAGAGGTATATTTGTAATTAACCCATTCTGCAAAATGGAGGTATCATGATTAGATTAGGTGAAATGACAAAAATATTCCTGAGAATGCCAGCTATTCATTTTGACTTACAAGGGAAAATTTGTCTATTTGATGGTCTAATATAGAGAGATGAAATGACAAAATACTCATGTAACACAATCACTATTAATTCCATTGATTTCTATTCATTTCACCGTTTAGTCCAGACCACAAGAGTTATTCAAAGTTTCAAAAGTGAATAAATAACCCCCTTGTGAGGATTTGGACTTTTATGCAAAATGAACAATACTGTATCAAATTTGGGTCAAATGAAAAAAAATGTCATTGTGAAAGTCAGCCCTTTATTTTGACATATATTGTAAAGGCAAAATTATCTTTTTGATATTCTATTATAAAGAGATAAAATGACAAAAATATTATAACACAATCACTGTTAAATCTATCTATTTTTATTAAGTTCAAATCATATGGGGCTTTGTATTTACTCTCGAATCACAAAAAAATCATGTGATTGGAAGAATAACATTTTACTTTCAAGAATTAAAAAAGTTACTTTTTAAAAAATGAAAACATTTTTCAAATCAAGAAAGGAATGAAAGATAAATTAAAGAGAGTTTGGCAAAAGAAAGAGCATAAAAAGTAAAAAGAGGACATTTGATTTTGATTTTTCAGCATATCGGGAAGGTGGAGTTAGTGAGGTCAAGCAACCTTTTTTTTCAAAAAGTCATAACATTAAAAAATAATCGTCCCAACTGTAAAGGTTTTGATGGGTGATCTGGCCGGCTGACCCCATAATTCACAAACAAG